>RJWJ010025813.1:0-23534 GCA_004363605.1 Indri indri | reverse complement strand
TGAACAACCACTGATTTGTTTCCTAGTAGCCTGTATTTCCTCCGATCCTGCTTGCTCGGAATAAACTAAGAAGGAAAAGGAGGACAAAGTGGGGAAATTGGTAACAGCTTTAACATATAGAAGTGTTTTTTGAGGGAAAAATCATCATTGACTTTGTTATTAATAAAATTACTGGTAAATAAGGCTAACGCTGATAGCTCTAAGTCAGTGGAATCATACTGAACACCTGTGTTATACAGACATGTAATAAAGAGGAAAATGAAGGCATCAGTTCAGCTTCTTTAAGAATTGGGTTATATGATTTATCACCAAAAAGGGCCTTCTAGATTCTAAGATGGGAACCTGGTGACACGGTGGACCCAGTGATCCCACAGGTCTAGGTACTCATAGGCTCCCGCCTCCATACAAAGCAATAATGGACATGCTTTTGAATGAGAGATAACCCAGCAAGTCAGAAAAGTAGAAGAGGGCATTGCTGTTTGTCCCCCTCTGAACAAGGATATCCCTCAGAAGCAGGCTTAAGTTAAGCCCCTAAGAAAGAGTTTATGAGAGACCCTTCCTAGCAGCCCAAGGTAAGTATGTTAATGCAAGCCGAGTAAAAACCAGGGTAAAGCAATGTGCCAAACAAGTGGGTCAGGTACTGTGCATGAGTTTGCCTCTTTCAGGCCTCCACCCCAGTTGGAAACAAAGAAGTAGAAGAAACCCTGTGAAGTACCTCTGACAGCTCACACCTCCTTGAAGTTGTCAGAAATGAAACTTTACCAGAGTAAAGAGGTGTCCCATGGAAGAAGAGAACCAAGCCCCCAGGGAGGGTCCAGCCTTTAGGTGATCTAAGAAGAAACTGTTTAAGGAAGGGAAAAAAATGAAATGTTAATATTTTTTTGCTAACCTTTCTTTGATTATTTGTTCTGTCTATAGGATGGAGAGACAACTCCTTAGTGAGGATTTCCCCAGGCTATCGCCTCTTCTGTTGATCCGTATTTGTCATCTGTATACGGTTTCTGAATTTGCAGAAGCTGGTCTCTCAATCACCTGCAGGGTGCTTTCCTGCCCAGCCCTGTCTCAGACATTGTCTGCGAGGCAACAGTCCACTTTGCCTTGCCAGCCCTCACTGTTGTAGTTATTGCTTTTGCTTCTGTTGCTGTAAATATCCTGCCAGAGCTTTGCAATGACATACATAAGTATAAACCTTCCATCCGAAATGTCCTCCCCATTTCGGCAGGAAGTAGCTGGATGACTACATCGCCCCTCCTCCCACAGATATGGAAGGGAAATATTGAGAGTGGGGAATATGTGACAGAGGGAATGGCCTGGAAAAGAAAATGGCAAAGAGATTTTCTGTCTCGTTAAAACTTCCCCCACTCTTGCTGATAACTAGAATCTACTTAGAACTCAGGAAAATCAACAAGAAAAAATCAAATGACCCTACCAAAAAGCGGGAAAAGGACATGAACAGAAACTTTTCAAAAGAAGACAGAATAACGGCCAGAAAACATATGAAAAAATGCTCAACATCTCTAATCATCAGGGAAATGCAAATCAAAACCACAATGAGATATCACTTATCTCCAGTGAGACTGGCCTTTATCAAAAAGTCCCAAAACAATAAATGTTGGCGTGGATGCGGAGAGATAGGAACACTCATACACTGCTGGTGGGACTGCAACTAGTGCAACCTCTGTGGAAAGCAATATGGAGATACCTTAAAGGGATACAATTAGAATTACCATTTGATCCAGCAATTCCATTACTGGGCATCTACCCAAAAGAACAAATGATACTCTATAAGAAAGACACCTGCACCCAAATGTTCATAGCAGCACAATTCACAAGTGCAAAGACGTGGAAACAACCCAAGTGTCCATCAATACATGAGTGGATTAATAAAATGTGGTATATGTATACCATGGAGTACTATTCAGCTTTAAGAAACAATGGTGATATAGCACCTCTTGTATACTCCTGGATAGAGCTGGAATGCATTCTACTAAGTGAAGTATCCCAAGAATGGAAAAACAAGCACCCCATGTACTCACCATCAAATTGGTATTAACTGATCAACACATAAGTGCACATATAAGAATAACATCTACTGGATGTCGGGCAGGGGGGAGGCGGAGGGGGAGAAGGGGAGGAGGGGACGGGTATATGCATACACAAAGAGTGCAATGCGCACCATCCGAGAGATGGACACGCTTGAAACTGGGACTTGGAGGGGAGGGGGGGCAAGGGCAACATAAGTAACCTGAACATCTGTACCCCCATAACATGCTGAAATTTAAAAAAAAACTTCCCCCACTCCTTTTGGGAACTGCATTCTGGCCTGCATTCCTGAGGCAGGTTAAGTCTTTTGTTAAAACTCCAGGTGGCACCAGCCCCCCATGTGGGAGGCTGGCAGAGTTCACAGGCCTTGTTTTTGGTAGAGATGGGAGGATTAGAATAGTTAACCATAGTAATTGCCTGAAGCTGAAAACCCTCCTTTTAAAAGCTCTGTGTTCCTGCCTATGTGTGGGAAATTTGGGATTTTGAGACGAGAAGGTCTAGCATATGTCCTCCTTTGTTGGCAAAGTAAACTCTCTCTTTCCTTCCTCCTCAAACCTCTTGTCCATGTTCTTCTCATTGGGCCTCGTGGGCAAGTAGCTGAGCTTTGGGTAACAACAGTTTAAAAATGTTACAAAAATAGAGCACAGTAAAATGATAAGAGTGACAGTGAGGAGTAGTTCTATAAGGTGACATTTGAAAAAAAAACCATTAAGTTTAGCCAAATGGCAGTCGCTGGTGGAATTGACAAGCACATTTTCAGGAGATTTAGGGAGAGGAAGGACTGCTTTCAGTGGGTTCAAGAGAGAAAGGAGGAGAGTCAATGGCAACAGCCTTTAAAGACAACTCCACGAAACTTTGCTATAAAAGGGAGCAGAGTAACTGATGGCTGACAGGGGTCTTTTTAAAATTGGGGGATATTTATAATATGCTTGGATGATGGAGACTAAATAAAAGAGATTTTTCTCTCTTTCCTCCAAAAAAAAAAATTAGACATGGCCTTATACATTAACACATGCTTAAAGACCATGAGAAAAGATCCACCACACACCGTGTCCTCTGCAAGAAGCCCATCCGTTGAGTCATCGATCTTACAGTAAGGAAGCCCTTGTGGTTACAAACTGAAAACCCTGCAGTTCACTGAAATTCAGTCTCAACTTCCTATTTAAAAGTCGGAGGAACTAGCCACCCACATCTAAGAAAAAGTGTTTGAATTAGGCTTCTGTTTGGTTCAACTCATTATACATTTATTGAGTCCCTCTATGTACAAGGCATGGAAGTCAGAGATTTTTTTTTTAAACCATGTTTCAGTCTTTAAGAAACTTATAATATAGTGAGAAAGACATATATGTCACAGAAATATAAAAATCACTACCAAGAGTTTCTGGATGTTATTATACTATAGAGCAGTGCAGCCCCATAGGAATACAATGCAAGCCACTATTTAACTGTAAATTTTCTAGTAGCCTTAGGAAAAAAAAAAGGTAAAGAAAGAGAACAAAGTGAGATGCATTTCAGTTAATATATTTTAACCCACTATATACAAAATAATATCATTTTGACATGAAATCAATATAAAAATTATTGAGATATTTTACATTCTTTTTTCTTCTTACTGCGTCTTGGAAATTCAGTGTGTACTTAAAACATGTTGCAATTTGGAAACTAAGTTTTCTTCTGAAATACTTGGACCATATTGAATGTTTATAAATTTACATATGAAAAAATAGATTTACCTACCCAAATTGTTCTAAACACATCTAAAAGTTTTTCATAACTGAGTTGCATATTGGTTTTTTAAACTTGGAATTCCATGAATCGAAATGAAAATTAAATACAAAATTCAGTTTCTCAGTCTCACCATCCCACTTTCGAGTGTGCAATAGCCACGTGGGGCTCATGGCCACCATAGTGGACAGTGCAGTGTGACAGCAGGGGTTGTCAAACTTTTTCTAGAAAAGGCTAGAGAGTAAATATTTTAGGCTTTGTAAGACATACATACCTTTGGCCAAGAGGATTCTGCTTAGGGAATCAGAGAAGTCTTCAAGAAGGTCACCTTTATGCTGATGTTTAAAGGATAAGTAGGATTTTGAATGCATAATATAGGAGAGTACTGAGAAGGGTATTCCAGATGGAAGCCTAAGCACGAGCAGACACAGAAGTGTGAACTACCATGGTACCATTAAGAAAAGGAACCAGCATGCCTGATGCACAGGATCGGAGGGCTGGAAGGAGGGAAGGCAATGTGCTGGCTTTTCTCCCAGAGGCATTCTCCAACTTCTGTGCCCTGCGGAGACCAACCGCGATGGACTGCATCGCCCATGCTCCTTTGCCGTCTGGATTCTGGTGGGTTTGGCAATAGGGGCACTAGCTCGAGGCCAGAGTACAAGAGGAGAGACCATTTGGGTATTTATCCCTGGTTCCTTTCCTGCTTCTTGGCTGTTCTGGCAGTGGTAGCTCCACGGTTACAGCTCCTGTCTTCTATGACTCCTAAAGGTCTCTCCAGGGAACAGTTTCATCCCTGTTTTCCCTGCCCTTTCAGCCCTAGGAGTGGTAACAGCTTTGCTGTGGCTGACTCCTTCATCATTCTGTAAATAGTCTGTAAATAGTCTGTAAATGCTTCTCAGTTAAACCCTTTGAGTAGACCATTCATTTCCAGCCAGGATCTTCACTGATGCAGGTAGATTGACACCAGATCTTGGAGGGTCTTGCATGCCAGACTGCAGACTTTGACCTTTATTTAGTAGACAGTGGAGAATACCAAGGCTCTCAGCACAGAGTTGTGTGGGTTGTGCACTGCACAACTGTGTGCGGAAGCCCTGGCTCTTAAGAAAGGGAGGGAGATAATTAAGGAGAATACAAAGGAAGAGTCTGCCCTGGGAGACAGTGCAAGGAGAGAATCAACATAATCATGTCATTAGTAGCTGAGAGTATACCACAGGCACACACTAGTGGCACTGAGAAGAGTAACAGTGGCCTTGTCCAGAGTCCCTCCTTTGCAGCAACCTGTGCCCATTCACTGCAGGACCCCCCATCACTTCTGGCTTAGACGCCAGCTGTAGTTAGAAGTTCTTCACCAGACATTTTCCCACTTGATCATTTTCTGATATTAGTGTGTGCTGTTCTGGAAACCAGACAACCAAGTATAAGGAAGACTACATATTTCCTTCAAGACATCAAACCCAGGTCCTTTGACAAGTGATACCTTAACAGCAGTGTTCCCCAAACGTATTTACATCACGGCACTCTGCGAATATCATTGTGTTGTATGCACATTAGGTAAATGGACAAGGCTACTCCCAGCCAGCAGCGATCAGTACAGAGGCTCTGGCTGCCCAGACTTTGGCCAGCTTCCCCCAAGGGTTAAGCAGCTCAACATTGAGGCACGCTTGCAACACACTTGAGACTCGGAGCTCGAGTTGGGAAGTTCTGCCTTAGACCTCCAATGCCATCAGCATAAGAGTCCCTTTCTCTCGGGGCTCTTTCACGAATGATCACTGACCAGAGGCACAGAGCCCGGTCCCCCTTTAACATTCGACCCAATCACAGACATATAACTCCTCTCTTGATTATCTGAAGCACAGCCAGGGCCACAGCTGGTCCATACTGCACCTTTGTACCGATTAGAAAAAGGTGCTCTTGCTCTGAACGGACATTGCCCAGCACTAGGGTGCAATAGCAGCCAGCCAAGATCAGGAACATTAAAAAATCATAGAGTTATAGAATAAAGAGGAAGTAATGTCACTCAGTAATTGGCCTTACAACATGCCCTTACTCATGCTTACCTCGGTTTGTAGCCCTCAACAAGGCTGCCCTGTTACCTTGCTGGGCACCTTTCGAGCTCTCCTGCAGTCACTTTGTCCTCATGGCCCTTTAGCTGGGAAACTGACTGTTCTGTCCTGTTGGCTGGCTCTTCCCTAGGTGGCTTAACCTTCTGTAAAAGCCACACTTGCATATCAACTACCATGATACATTTTCAGCCTCCCGTGTTATACTGAGCCTTAAGATCTATCTTGGTGATACCTAAGCTCTCGTGGAAATTTGGCCAGTTCTATGATTTTCTCCCTTGAAGCTTCTACTCTTACTGCTGTATCTGGACTAATCAATAGTTAGGTTAATCCCATTAATCCAACTAACCAGATGTATAGTATAATCCACTAGCCATATGTAGTATATATTACCAACTCTGTTATCAAAATCAGTCCCCTGCCTTCAAAGATCGGCAACAGAGAAGACCAGGAGAGGAAGACTAGAAGTTGCAGCTTTGAAGTTTAGGTACCCCTAACTTTGTGGAGGGTCTTGCTCCTTGGCCAACTTGAATTGGAGCCTGATTTTATTTGTAAATTGACAGAGAATTTTAGTTTTTACTTTGTGTGAAGAAAGCATCAGAGGGTCTTCCAAGAGTCCAGTAAACATACCTTCACATTGGGAGTGACGGTCACCCTGACTAGTTACTTGTTTTATTTGCACATATCTACACTCTCGCCTGTGTCCTAGATAAGTCCAGTGGCTGGACACATGAGCTCTGCAGTGATAGCCCCAAATGGGTCCAGTAGACTCAGCCACAAAGTCCAAATGTGACAAGGGAGGGACGCTTTTCCAAATATGGGGAAGGCTAACGTGACCTAAAACCAAAGCTCCTCTGTTCTTTGCCAGATGTGAATGACCCTCCTGTGGGGAATACAAAAGAGAACCTTGGTGAAATATGTCTGCGTCATTAGGTGTCTGGCAGGTCAGTGAGGGAGGTCAGAACTTGCCACACTGAAGGGTCATTGTCAACCAATGGAACGAAAAGAGAAGGAGGAGGAAGAAAGTGAAGGAGTTTTGAGCTGAGACGTGAGGCTCCTTCCCAGACCTGCTTGAAAATACGCCTTTCTCCCCTTTCCTCTTGCTGGAGAATCAGGGGCCTCTTGAGGCAGTCACAGTTGACTGATGCCACACCCAAAACCCTCACCTGGAGGGCACTCTCTCCCTCTGCGGGCTGCACAGCTGAAACACAAGGAAGGCCCCTCTCCACAGCAGTCCCCAGGTGTAGCTGCCTTGTCCCCCTCATCCTTGGGTGTCATCCTCTCATCCAACATTTTATGTTAACAACAAACCTCTCTGCTGCTGACTCACAGATCAGGGAATACAAAACCACTGCCAGACAATGTGTGGGCCTGAAACTTGGCCACACTTCTTTATCTTTTTGTATTAGTCTGTGATACAGGTCATGAGTTAGACACATCCATGTTAGCGTGGCCCCAACAATACCAGAAAACACCAATTAAGGGGATTTTCTGCATTCTGTGAGACCTCTGGCACCTTCTTGTTTGAGTTAAAACTCTCCAAGATTGCTTGTCCCATTAGATAATGACGGTTGAATTGGGAACGGTAGATTGCCCCATCTCCCTGCCTGCACCTGCCATACCACTATAAACTACTTAGGTGGTTTGAAAACAAGCTTCCTTTCTCAAAAAGCGTAGGGCATTGGAAGCCAGGCAATCTGAGGTTAAGTCTCCTTGTGAACAGTCAAGGGGCAGGAAAGAAACACCAAGATAGAAAAGATTCTTCCATTCTCCACGCTGAACACCGGACTTCCCTGTCACTCCCTCAATTTCTCATCACAATCAGACTATATTCCTCGGGCAAAGCCAGAACCAATGACTCAGCCCCCTTTGACGCAACCCCTCATTTCCCCTCATCTGTATACTGAACTCCTTTGCCCAACTGTTGTTAAATCCAAAGCAACACGATTCCAGGAAGTGCTACCACCTCTGAGAGCAGGCAGACTTGAAGAGTTGCTCTACTTCTGCTTGGCTGGATAGCTTTCTTCTTTTACGAAAGTTCACAAAGTCAAGGTTCAAAGTTCACAGGTGGGAGAGCTTACGGCTGCCCAGCATCAAAGTGCTCTCCCCAGGCCGCATGGAGGAGCATAAAGTGTTTGTCAATCATCAAGCCTCTATCAAAGAATATTATGTCTTTAAATACAGAATTGAAGATGGCGCATACTTATGGGTGAAATTTTATAAGACAAAATGTTGACAAATTTTTTCAATCAAAGTAACACAACAAATAAACTCTTCTCATCACATTAAGAAGCTTCATATTAAAAAATAATGAGTTGTTCAAATGCATAAATAAATGAAACAGTGTTTAAGCAATAGGGCTCATCCTGATGGTTATCAGGAAATAATAAAATGTAATTAACTTGGAAAAACCATCAATGATAAATCATAAACGTGGCCACTGCATAATTTAATCATTCCTGTTATCTTTTTCATACTTGCAAAACAAAAACCGTGATTATCTGTCTCATAGAAAACACCAGAATATATAATCAGCAAACCCATTTTCCCCACATCCTGGGTACACACCTACACACACATCCCCAGCTTCCCTTTCAAGATGTGTAACATCCAAGACCTCCTACACAATCCTCTTGTGCTTTCTATCTTCCGTGTCTGCCAGACAGGTGCAAAGGATCCTGGAGAGAAAGAGCGTCTGAAGTCCCAGAGAAAGGTGAATCACTAGATGGAAGGAGCCTATGTCCCTGAATTACCGCACGGAGCAGAGCCATCCATTCCGACCTGTATTGTACTGTGATGTGCAGGAGAATCAGATCTTTGTTGAGTTAAGCCACTGAAATCTTGGAGTTAAACATTACCTAAGTTTACTTTCTGGACTAATTCACATTCTTACACTGTATTCTTTCCTTTTACTTCAGAAATTGAACAACTGTGAACTTATTTTTTTACATAGTTAGAAGATTTTAACTCTTTGTCAATGTTATTGGACCTTCTACCATTTCAAAACAATTTGACCGTAAATAACACAGAATTGTGCGATCATCTTTCATACGGTCCTTTAAACAATCATGCTCTCATCATGCTAAATTTAGAATAAAAATG
Organism: Indri indri; assembly: GCA_004363605.1. NCBI lineage: Eukaryota > Metazoa > Chordata > Mammalia > Primates > Indriidae > Indri > Indri indri. The sequence continues at coordinate 14,604 of RJWJ010025813.1, read as the reverse complement.
CACAAAACCCAAATATCAAATTATTGGGAGAAATTTTTAAAATAGTGTTAGATTTACTCTTTAATAATTCCACAATGGCTTCATTTCATGAAAAAGTAAAATTTGTCCACATGTAATACACATTACTGCCACCCCCAATTTACACAGAAAATCACTGGTATTGCCCAATGTATAACAAAAGGAACCTCCAAAAAACCTTCTTCTTAAAAAGAGTAATTTTGACATTTTTGACACCCATATTAATGCTATATGACTAATAAAATCACGTGAATTACCTTAACTAAATCAAGGATCAATTTGTGTCCAGAATGAATACAAGTCAGATGCAAAAGACAAAAGAACATAGTCTTCATTGTCCATGGATCTCCACTGGTCCAAGATAAAAAAAAAAAAAGAAAAAAAAAAAAGAAATAAACAGAGTGTACATTTTCAAGTAGAATCAGCTTAGGGGGGTAATAACAGCAGCATCAACAAAAAACATTTTTGACATCACTATTTTATTGTCTTTGAATTTTTGCTATATATTTATATGTAAGAAATATGTATTGGGCCACCACTGAAGAGAGACTGTAATAAAAATAAACTAAGATCTAAAAAAATCCTTGTTCATATAAAGGGTCCTATTTATTTTTTTGTGTATATATATATATATATATATATACATATATCTCCAGGTAGATAGTGTCAGAAATGCAGAACCAATTGTTTGCTTGGTGGTGGGGAAATCACCCCATCCCAATTTGGTCACAGAAGTCTTCTGTGTTGATTGTTGTCGAGTGAGAGAATAGAAAAACACTTTGATTTTGAGTGTGTGTTTTTCCTACAATTTTGTCTACAATTCATGGAGTAATTGAGTTTTGGGTATACATTATATCGGTTCCATTTTCTTTTAAAATTTCCTACTCTAATTTTTTTCTTACAGTCAATATTTACATTATCCATGCTTACAAATTTCTTTGTTCTCCATTTCTTCTTCCATCCCCCTTCTAAATTCCATAATCTTTTTCCTGAAATTTATTATTTATCGATTCTTTCAGCCTGGGTCTTATAAATTATAAACATTTTCAGTTTTTAATCTTTATTTTTATGTTAATGAAAATATCTTTATTTCATCCTCACTGAAATATTTTTAGTTGGGTATAGGGGATATGTTCCTGGGTTGAATTATTTACTCTGAATATACTAACCAGGCCATTGTTCTTGTTTTTGGTGAGCAAAACATTCTTACAAGGGAGGTATTATTATCCCCATCAAACAGACAAAGGGTCTAAATGCCTTGTCCAAAGTCTGCCCAGGAGAGGGTGGAGCCTGAATTCAAATTCTGATCTATCCAATTCTGAAGCCCATGCTTTTTCCACATGACACTATTTCTTCGTTAAAATGTTTGTTTTCAAGTCATTAAAGAATGGGATCTGATCTGATGCCCAGTTTCTCGTATATTTGACATCCAGAGCCTTTCATTTTTTTAACATCCCTTTACTCCTTGTACAACACAATTATTTTCAATAATAATCATGAAATAAAAAGAATGTACTTAACGTATGAACTAAAACTTGCATTTACCAAACAAAATAATTGCACATCACAGTTTACACGGTTTCATTGTTTCATGCTTAAGCACAAATGAAAATTCCCAGGGGTCACATAGAAGGATGTAATTGAAGAACTAAATTTTGTTTCTTTCCTTACAATTGTTGTGCTCCAACTGTTCCTTTTTAATCTACTGCCTAAATGCAGAAATATATTCTACCACAGGAGTCAGAGGCATGAGCTGAGCTCTGAGGGGAACAATTCTGAACCCATGAGAATTTACTCTAGAACCGTGCTTTCATGTTGGGGTCCAACTTGTATAACTGGGAGTTGTCTGAATTAACTTCCACATCGAATACAATGTTTATTAAAAGATATATATGCTTTTTCACTGTAGTAAAATAAAAACGTCATCTTTGCGAATTTTAAGTGTACAGTTCATTAGTGTTAAGTATATTCATGTGGATGTGCAACAGATCTCCAGAACTTTTTCATCTTGCAAAACTGAAACTCCATATCCATTAATCAACTCTCCATTTCCCCCTTTCGCCAGCCCCATTCTACTTTCTAAGAATTTGACTACTGTAGATACCTCATTTAAGTGGAATCATATGGTATTTATCTTGTGATTATTTCGCTTATGCGAAATCTAAAAAAAAATATAAATGATGCTAACAAATATTTTACCAAAATATTAAATTTATTAATAATGTATTTGATACCACTATACACTTAAAAATGGTTACGATGATAAATTTTATGTACATTTTACCACAGTAAAAAAAACAAAAACAAAAAAAAAACGGAAAAAACCTCTCAACACTGTGACAATTAGACCAATTAGAACAAAATAATCATCTATGGCCATACCACCCTGCCCCAATCACGTCTGATCTCAAAAGCTACACAGGGTCTGGCCTGGTTAGTATTTGGATGGGAGAACAAAACAGTTATTTCTTCTGGGGAGGCGTGTTTTATCATCGACCTAGTTTAGGATTGCTGGCACATGGTAATAATAAAAAGCACATCAATTTAATCAGCTTTACTATTGTATTTATATTCTCTGCCAACACTTCATTCACCTCCTTATTGCCTGCTCCCAGGACAGACTGCTCCCCTCCCTGGGCCCACCACCGCTGCGAAATATGCCAAAGAGAGCAGGATTTGACGGCATTACCAGGAGGCAGTCCAGGCAACGTAGGATACCGCGCTCGCATATTTAAATTAAAAGTGGGGTTTTCTAATAACTATCTTTGTCTGCTCAGGTGGCTACAACAAAATACCACAAAGTGGGTAGTTTATAAACAATAAACATTTATTTCTCACAGTTCTGGAGGCTGGGACGTCCAAGATCAAGGCGTCAGCAGATTTGGTGTCTGGTGAGAGCCTGTTCCTTGCTGCCTTCTCACATGGTGGAAGGGGCTAGCTAGCTCCTCGAGCTCTCTTTTTTAAGGGCATTAATCCCATTCCTGAGGGCAGAGAGACCTCATGACCTAATCACCACCCAAAGGCTCCACTTTGTAATACCATCACCTTGGGTTAGAATCTCAGCATATGAACTTTGGGGGATACAAACATCCAGACCACAGCAATAATCATAGGACATTTGCCTCTGGGTTCCTAGACTCCTGCTGCATCCTGCTATGAAACCATCAGAACGAGTGCGTCAGGGAGCTCTCTTAGAAATAAACGTCCTTCACCATCAGATTCACCAGAAGAGAACTGAAGTGAGGTGAGTGTAAACAACTCTCCTTCAGGCAAACAAAAAATGTTCTTCCCTCGGAAAAATAGTCTTTAACTCATCCAACTGTTAGGGGAGGAGTAAAATCAGAACTGATCACTTTGCTGTTCCCCAAGTTGACAGTGAACAACTAACTTTCCGGAGTGACCTTGCCGTCATGGTGTTATTTATCTCACTGTCTTTTCAGACTGTTGAGTACAGAAAGTGGAGAGTGGAGAAGTGTTTCCAGAATGCCTCCTCTGAACAGGAACAAGAGACCAGGTTGTACAAGATCATAGCCTCTTACTAACAGGTCTAGCTAAGGTGAACACCATTTGTTCCTACAAACTGAGGCGATGGAGAGACCTGGTCCATCCTGATCTCACTGCCAACCTGCCCATGCTTCACTATCGTCTCCCTATACGATCTTAGGCAAATTACATGGCCTCAAAAGCAGTCAACTCATCTATGAGATGAAGATTAAAAATAACTACCCTCAAGGCTATTGTGTGAATTTAAAAAGCAGGCAAAGTATTTGGCACCCAAGAAATATTCATTCCTGGTCCCTGTTCCCTTCTCTTCATCAAAACCAGTATTCCCAAACATTTCTTTCTACTCCACAAAAAGTTATGCCTATAAAATCTTTCAGTGTCCTTTTTCCATCTTTAATGCCCTATTAGAGAACAAGAACTTCTCACATAAAGTCCCTTGTTGTGGGAGGTAGAATTCTATGGAAAGGCTGCAGAATACATGCAGCATGTCAAAAAGAGGGCTTTAAGAACATGAGTAAGCACACCTCTCTCTCTCTCTCTCTCTCTCTCTCTCTCTCTCTCACACACACACACACACACACACACGCCTTATAAAGTAGAACATACAAACTAAGTGCCAGGGCACAGGGTCTTTATGTATGTTCACACCAGGAAAGGAGAGGACATTTTGGAAAGAGGATCAAGTCAGATTTGTACTAGAACAAGTTCAGGGAGACGCCAAAGACTTGGAACATCCGTGTTCCTTTATCTCCTACAAACTGGCCTCCATTGGCCTCATCCAGGCAAGCTCCAGCTTGGCCTCCAGAGACCAACTATGCAAGGGATGAGGAATCTTGAAGGGACTCTGCCAATCTTCCCAACCAGTCACTCCATCAAGACTGTATTGGGTTTGAATTTGAGTCTGTCATTGCACACAGTAGGTACTCTTATTTGTGGAATAAATGAATGACACAATACATAATGGGCTTAAATGTAACTGAAGCACCTTTATATTCAAGGATAATCCAACAGCCAATCACAATTGCGATGATATTATAAATATTGCTGTTTTGCTTATTCGGTGAAAACTTTTGAATAGGATAGTGAATGTCTAATGGGAAGCAGCGGCTAATGTGAAGGTGAAAGACTCCCTGCAAGGGAAAGAAGGTGATTCTTAAGACATGCCTCAGACTTTTGAAAATCGACCTTGTTTACCAACAGATAAATGTGGAAGTGCTTGCATATTGCATAGACATGTAACCTTGCTGTTGAGCCATGCAACAGACACTGATTTACATGACTAACGATGCTTTTTACATAAACTCAATGCTAAAGGTGGTTTATTCCTAGATGAATTGAGCTATACCCAGGTTTCTTGGTTGCAAACAACAGAAAGACTGGTTAAGCAGAAAGGGAACTGATTGGAAGGGTAGTTAGAGAATCAACAGGAAGGCTGAAAAACCAGGCTAAGGCAGGAATCAAGGGGAGAGGCGAGGAGCCATGCCCTGTCCCAGCAAGTGCTTAGGAGGCTGCCACCAGCACCTTTCCCCAGTCACTATCACACCACTGCACCTGAACATACATGGGACCTCTGACCGATCCTGCAACTGTGTTTCATGCTCTCAAGGTTCAAAGCCCTGAGTGCAAGCATCAGACTGACCATTTCTGAGACTGTGGTTCCTGTTTCTGGATACAGAAGCAGGTGATTCCTCACCTGTCATTCCACTTCTATAAAGAGAAGTATAGACTGCCCTCCATCCTGCCTGGCATGAAGCAAAAGACTGTTCTGACACCCGGAAGCCTAAACAACACATGTCCCTCATGCATCCTATTTAAAGTAAATAGCTGTAAAACTCTTGCTCTATTCATCTCTTGAAACTAACCTGGGTGATACTTCTTGGTTTTCCTGACCCTACCAGTCCCACCCAGCATTGCGCCCTAACCTATGGCATCAGTAGTGTGAAGTTCTGTCAACTCCACACAGAAGTCAGTGAACTCTTTTTCAAAATGGAAGAAACAGACTGTCAGAATCAGAGTGAGGTACTCAAGTGTCAACGTTTGACAACTCTCAATGTTTTTCTCCTTAACTGAACTGGGCAGACTCCTTTAGTATTTAGGAAAATCAATTAATTTTAAAAATATTATAGTTCTACAGTTTTAGCTTTCGGAAAATTCAATTTATTTTAGACATATAATTCAGTGTCTTTTAGGGGAAAAAAGCTAAAGCCTTCCCGTCATTTCATCATCCCTCTCCTGTACTCAGCATTCACTTTTCTTCCCTCTGGCACTTCCAGGCCTAGCCAGATGCCTCACTGCACCAACTCCACCTCCCAGCTTTCATTTATTTTGTTGTAACCCAATTTTTCACTGCCTCTCCTTAATCACATTCTCTTTTGCTATCTTTGACCATTAAAAAATAATTTCTTTCAGCTGAGTGTGGTGGCTCATGCCTGTAATCCTAAGGCTTTGGGGAGGCGAATGTGTGAGGATAGCTTGAGGCTGGCAGTTCAAGACCAGTCTGAGCAACTTAAGAGACCCTATCTCTACAAAAAATAGAAAAATTAGCTGGGCATGGTGGTGCACACCTGTAGTCCCAGGTACTTGGGAGGCTGAACTAGGAGGATTCTTTGGGCCCAGAATTTGAGGTTGCAGTGAGCTACAATGATGTCGCTGCACCCTAGCCTGGGCAATGGAGTGAGACCCTGTCTCAGAAACAACAAAAAAAATTTTTTTCAGCTCCACTGGTCTTTTTAAATTAGGCAAATAATTATGCAATTAAGCAAATAATTATGACATCTAAGTGCTTACCATGTACCAAGTACCACCTTAAGAGATTTACATGTATTACCTCATTTAATCATCAAAATCTTATCATTGTCATTTTACAGATGGAGAAACTGAAGCCAAAAAGCGTAAGATCATAATCAAAATAGCTTGAATTAAACTGCAAAAATACAAGATTAGCTGGCAATAAATAAGATATCTTTATTATGATTATTTTAATAGTTAAAATTTCCAAGTTTCCTAGATAAAGTAGTCTGTTAACAGGATAAAAAAATTATAAAAAGGCAAGCTTTTTCATAATGATTCAGTTGAATTAACTATAAAATTAAAATACCTAATTATTTAATACCTTCTAAAATAACACAAAATATATTTAATGTGTAATACAAACCTCGATAATTCAATTTCCTAATGAACTAAAAGAAAAGATTTAGCCAAACAGAGAAATAAGAAAACAATGTTCTCAAACAATTTTATCCTAAATAATATATATTTTGAATAGAAATACTTATTACATGTTAAGTATATTAATTTTAGTTACACTTTGTCAGTGTAAATTTAGCCCAATCAAAATTCCTGTGTGCCTAGAAAATACAACTTTTTAAAAGCTGTTATTAAGAATTAGTAACAAAGCTGAATAATTCACACTGACATCCCAAACTACTTATCTTACAGGCACAGAATTTAATACCTTTTTGTTGCTGTTGTTGTTGTTAAATGGAACTTACTCTCATTAACAATGTAAAGCATTTTCCTTTCTATACTGTATAATTTTATTCAATTATCTGTAACAATGTCATATACTAGTAAGCAAAGCAAGCAACATTACTTTTTTTAAATAACATCTTTAATTAAAGTTTTTGCAAAGGTAAAATATTAAACTTAAAATAGGTCTTAGTACATCAAAATACTAAGTTCTCTAATTGTATTCCAAGATGGTCTTTAAAACATAATATCCCGTATATCACAGAAGAGCAACCTTGATCTGCAATTGTACAGAATGAATTTTACAAACATAATAAATATATTTACGCCCTTACACATAACAGTATGTACAACAGCAGTTGACAATAGTAGCTCAGAACAGCAAAAAGGATTAGCCCCTCTCCCAAAGTTGTAGCCCTGATGCACACTGGACTGATTTAAGGAACCTTGACTGAAAGAGTAGTTACTAACTCAATACAATTCTTCCCTAAAAGAGAAGAGAAAAAAAGTTCTTTTGTTCCTCAAACAAAAATATTAAGTTTGGTGTCTTCTTCCTTAAACCACAGAAAATGACAAAAAAGAGTAAGGCAGGCTTAAAAAGGGAAGAATATAAACTTCAGGATAGTTTCCATAGCATAATGGAGGATTAAAATGCAAAACTACTTAACATAAACCCATAAGGAAACATATAAAACAAATATTTTTTAACCAATTCAAAATCTGCTATAGCTGTTTTAGACAGGTAGGTGGGAAAAAGACATTATGAAATAAAATGTACAAAGACGGATCAATAAAATATTACATTGCACAAAAGCTCAAAAAATTCAAGATGAAATAATCTGAAAATATAGGAATTTTCTCAAGTGGAAGAAAATGCTATGTTATAAAGGTAACTCCCAAGATGAAATTATATCTGTTTTCCTATATACAAGGCATATTTACCCTCTGATAATAATGGTGACATTATTGCTATGAGGTAATCAAAAACTATTCGTAGAGGGAGATAATTCTTTTCATTCCTCCATAAAAGCCAGGAAAAAAACCCAAAAAACCTAATCTTTGATTTTCACTACAGTAAAAGAAAATCTTCATACAAAAGTTATTATATCTTATGTTCCTGTTTTCTAAAACCAGAATCTATTATGCTCATATCAAGAACATTTTAATCACTATACACACTGTTCAAATCTTGATGTAATCCCATTAGAATAATATCAGAGTGGCTTTGATTTTAAAAGAGGCAACAGTGTAAATGTGACATTATGATCACATTTAATTAACAGAAAGAAATGTGACCATTTAAAAAATATAAAAGCCAAATATAAAGATCACCCTCTTATAACGGACATTTTACTCTAGAAACAAATTGCACATTAAAGAGTTGTTTTAGCCATATGTGGCACGCCAAGAGATTAAATGTGCTCTCAGGCATTCAAGTGGTCTGATTATCCAAATGACCACCATGCAGGAGTTTGTATACTGAAAGGCATACATTTCTTCACTTTCGTCACTTTATCTTGTAATTTTGTGTAAATTTTCCTTAGCACTGTTAATTAATGTTAATTGTTTTCCTAAGTAAAACGTGCCATCACCATCTGTGCAAATCTAAACAAATCCTCTTCAGAAACCGTTACTTCTTTTCATAATACCAAGTCTGAACTATTTTCCCTCTTTGGATAAACATGCTACTTTCATTTTAGAATTCTGAAAGTGGGAATCCCTTGCCTTTTTAAAGGAATGACATTATAATGGAACCTAATATGAAATGACTTGTTAAATACAATGTTAAAAGCATGATTAAGAATTCAAGTATAATAAAAGATAAGCAGGTGACATTCTTACAGCAAAAGCTACTATAATAAAAATAAAACATGCTATTGATTAAAAAGGAACACAATGCAATAATATATAAGAGCACAATTTGGTATGCAGTGTCGTTTGGACCAGCTTTCAGAATTTTCACAGGTAAAAGAAAAGCATTTGCCAAGTATACCATAATTAATATGCAATACACAGGTGCAAATACAAATGGTTATTTCCTGTTTCAAAAATAACAAAATAACCACTCTGAAAGCAGTGGTTGCTCATGTTCGAAAAATAAAGTTATAAAAACAGGCCAGTATACAATGCTATTATGAATATGAATATTTGTCTATATAGAGGGCTCGGGACATGAGCTGAATATACAGTAATCCAAGTTTCAGTAGCATAAAAACTACTAGATAGCCCAAGGGTTTCACGTAAGCAACACTGCAGCACTGCTAAATTTTTATAGGTAGTTCAGGTCGTTGACTTCATTGAGTAAATATAAACCTACTAGCAACTATACTGAAGGACAACTGAACAACAGCACTTTACTCCCTCTCTTTTCCTCTTCTTCCAGTCCCACTAATAACTAAAAAACCTCCGTGTGCTTTGAGAGTAGTGGGATAAACAAATAAACTTCCCCTCAAAAAACTAAATTAATATAGTCAAAATAAAAACTGTATTACCAGTTATGGCATCTAAATAAAATCTAACTACTAGCATGCTGGAGACATCACCATTTACACTAAAGTTCAGAACATAAGAGACCAAGTTGGTAAGTGAGGTGGGAAGTAAGCAAAAAAAAAAAAAAAATTGATTAACCTTTTTGAAAAGTTTAAAGATTTGTGTTAAGAAAGAAAGACACACTATATAACAGCTCACAGTTTTCTTCTTTGTAATGTACTTTAAAGTGTTCATGTGTTACTTCTGGAAACACACAAAGGCAAATAAAAGGAAGACAAAAATTGAAGACTAGGAAAAAAAATCAATATATGAGTAACTTAAACACATGTAAATTTTGTCAAGATAAAAACACAGAAAGTCAAATTAGTTACAAGAACACAAAGGTGAAGACAAGTGTTCCTGCAGTTCTCCCAGACAGCTAATTCACACTGAACTGCCATATTGTTCTTTAGAGCCCCTTACAGAATACAGACCTATGCATTCTTAATATACATATTAAATTTCTATTATTTTTAATATACAAGTCAAATTTCTATGCTTTCTTCCCAATGTGCAAACTGGGGCCCATGTCTATATTATCAATGACCCAGAAAGGCCACCAAAGGAAAGAGAGGTAACTATGTACTTAGTGGCCCACACCCCACTAACCCCCAAATTTCCCCCTCGAATTACAAAGTTGCTTTTAAAAATTTGTTCAATTAGAATAATAGCTTTTTAAAAAATTCTTTACTAGTAAACACAAGAAACTTTTATAATTACTAAATTGTTTAATAAAAATCCAGGTCCTCACCACCTGCCCTATGCTTTAATCAATGCACAGAATGTTATCTGAATGTTTAGCTTAGAGACTAAACACATACATAAGCACACACTTCAGCCCAGCAGGAAAAATCTACATGTACTCATATATTTGTATGTCTTTCAGCTAGATGGTACCTTTGTGAAATAAAACTGTGTTCCTGAAGAGCCAATTTGGGGTTTCTTTTCAAGGTGTGGGACTAAAAGAAACAAACACAGTTTTTCTATAAGGAAATTTAAGTTGTCATTTTAATTCCACTCAATTCAGACAAGACCTAAGTCTTTAAATTACATTTAGTAAGTATGAAAATCTAATTAAAATAAATATCCATTCCTGGGTCAAACTTTGTCTCCAAACTATGATCACTGGTTACTTCCTTTAAACCTTAAATTGGTGTTTCATAAAGCAGGAAAGGAAGAGATATATATTACTGAGGGAGAATAGCAAGTAAAAATATTTAGGACCTATTATGAGACTTTTAAATTGTTTTCTTATACAAGTGAATTAAAATTCAACACCATAATTCTTACCCTTTTGTAAAAAGCTCACACGCAATTTTTACCAAATATAACCACATGTATAGCAGTCTCAGTTCAAGCTATCAAAAGGGAAGTTTCTTCAGTTCATTCCAACAAGTATCTTCTGATTGAACCCAAGTTGGAGGAAGGAAACATAGACAAAGCTTTACATGCTAATTACCGGTGGCAGGTACCTGTATTTAAAATTGACAATTATGGTTTTCCCACACAAAACCCCACCCCCCCACCCCAACAACCTCAGGTGCTACAGTTCCATGGCTTGCCAGTTAGAAGTAGTGTCTATGTTGTCAAGGTCTATCTTTGTTCCAGTAGCTTTGCTTCTACTGTACTTTTCTGACATGCAGAAATGAAGTTTTGGTTGGTATATGTCCCAAGTTTCAAACTGTCCACTTCGAATTTTTTTCAAGTTTGTTTTATTTATAAAAGAAAAGAAGCAATTCTTCACCATTCTGCATCTCCAATGGCTTTGGAAAATATATAATCTCTCCCATTAAGATTCATAATGCCATCCTTAAGATGAAATTTCCATTTGTTTTTACTTCTGTGTATCTAAATAAACAAAAACAAGAAGAATTAAGATACAATCAGAAAACAGAAAACCAACAAAAAAAAAAACCCATTCACAAAAAAACCCCACAAAACGTTGTCTTATACAATACTGTATTTGGTTTCTTAATAAAGTTCAATTTGATCAAAACCAAAATTACTTACTATGTGGGTTTTTAAAAAAAAATTCATCTGTAATTAGTATTATTTTACAGCTTTTATTACTTGTGGTCATTCATGTAGTTAAAAATATTTCTTTGTAAAATACCTTATCTCTACCAGGTTTACGTATATATTTTCAAGGTCCACCTGAAAAATACTGCATCCTCCACCAAGCTTTCACTCTTCTTTTCCACTGCTAAATTCCCAGCGGCATTCTCAATGACATTTCTTGCATTATTTGCTAAGTAATACAATTACAGACTCATTTCTTCTACTACAATAAAAACTCCTTACAGTGTCCTCAAGACCTAACAGAACTTTATGCATAACACCATTTAAAAAATAACATCTAAAGGAATGCTGATCTTCCAGTCACTTACGGCAGATTTGAAAAACTATGCACAACCACAGCTAAACCCAAAGGAGAAGGGCAGGCTCTGGGTACTCCCATCCTTGCCTTCACTTATAGTATTTAATTATTTGCAATCCCACAGATTCGGGGGGGGGGGGGAGACAAGTTATAAAACATAATCAACTGAAGTGACCTTTCTTCCTTTTTCCAGTAAGTCATGCTCAGTTCAAATTCCACATCTTTGCAAAGAAGGCCCCATACGTCTGCCTATTCCATGATCTCTTTTTCTTTTCTACCCCACATCCAAGAGACAGAAAATCTTGTTGATTCTTCCTTCAAAACAAATCCAAGATCCAACTAATTCTCACCAACCTTAATACTATCACCATAGTCTGAGTCACCATTCTCTACCAGTTGGAATACCACAACATATCCCTAGTCTCGTCGTTTCAACCCCTGCTTCCTCCCTTACCTTCTACTCTCCATGAAGGCAGCAAAGTAATCCTTTTAAAATTTTAACTAGGTCATGCCATTTGTCTATTTGAAACTTTCCAATAACTTTCTCATTCACTCAGAATAAGAGCCCATATCCTTACAAAGATCCACACCATCTGCCCCCCACACCCTTCTCTGACTTAATCTAATACTGTACTCTCCCCTCCCCTTCCCTCTTTCCAGTCCAGCCACACTGGCCTCCTTGGCATTCCTCACACACACAGGTGGGGCTCTTCCACTAGATAATAGTGCAACTGTCTCCAAGTGTTTGTTCAAATGTTATCTTCTCCAAAGACCTAATATACGACTACCCTACTCAAAACCGAAACCTGTCCCCTTTCCCTGCTCTGTATTTTTCCATACCAATTACCAGCTTCTAATAACACCATGTTAATTGATTTCTGTTTTTGCATCTGTCTTCTCCAACTAGAATAAGCTTCCCAAAGGCAGGGACTGTTTTGTTTTGTTCACTTGTGTATCTCAAGCTCCTAGAATAGTGCCCTGAAACATCATAGACATTCAGTATTTGTTGAATGCAAAGACCTCTATCTCCCCTTTTGATTCCCTATACAGAAAGCATTATTTACCCTAAATGTGTATAAGAATGTATTTCCAGGGTGAACTAAATGACTGGAACCTGAAAGACACTGGGATTATGTAGAGAAAAACAAGAAAGCGGTGAATAGCCAGGAAATAGGAATTCCACAGAGAAGTAAAGAAACTGATTGCATTCTGTTGTAAGGCTACTTGCAAAATAGCAAATGTAGAAAAGTTTCATGGATCAAATAATATTCCACATACTCAGCACTTAAGTTATACTGGGTAATAAATGGTAAATATTTTTATTTGAATAAAAGTACAAAGTACACTGAAAAGTAATTCATTTATTGTCCCTATGACCTCCATGAAGGACTGTCCTCAATGCCAGGAGAAAACTCTCTTAAATTTCCTAATGAAAAATGTATTGCAATGGCAATATACGTTTGTACCCCCATAATATGCTGAAATAAAAAAAAGAGAAGAAAAGAAAAATGTATTAAAGTAAAATAAAAACATATTAAAGTAAAATCATCTATAAACAAGGCTGAAGCCTCTATACCTGAGGTTAATTTCACCAAATGCTCTATCAGTTCTTATCCACACACACTTAACACATTGACTGCCACACTAAAAGAAAAATTTTTTTCCTTGGTGCCATGGTGTTTTATTATGGAAACAGAATAAAAACTTTGAAAACAAAACGATCCCTTCTAATTTAATGAAAAATTTGTTAATTTAGGCTTCAAAACTACGCTCCTAAAATTCAAGTTGGATCATACCACATCTAATCCCATTTTACAGCCATAGAACACTACTATACCTTACTGTTGGCTAAAACATCAAGTCCCTGCCCCTCCAATCTTGAGAGCGACTCAGGTGATTTTTCAAAATTAGATCTCCGCAAATTTTTAAATTTACAACTCAACATACTATTTAAAGCTATTTTCCATTTATTACTTTAAAACATTAAAGTTATGTATCTGTGGGCAAAACAAACCAACTTTAACATTTTAAAATATTGTATGTACAGTTTGTCTCAAAGGAGAATACAACCTTCTCTTAAAACAGGAAAATACTTAGAAGCATATTCCTCAGTCACGCTAAAATAAGGTCCTTTTCTTGCCTGATAAATCTGGTATCTCATTATCATGAAATTGTATTCTGGATAATTTACTTGTAAGTTGTTCCCTTGAGACTGCCTGACAATAAAGATGTATTGGTATCTGCTGTTTTAACATCATACTCTTGCTGTACATATATCTAACAGGAAATTACATTTATTATAATGTGCAAGGTACAGGGTATTAAGAACACTTACCCAAAACTCATAATGCACACAAGTAAATGCTGTGAAACTCTTAGTGACCTCGTTGACTTTATTGTATAACTTCACTGGTATAAAACTGGCCTGACTTTACCTTTTCATTAGAAAATAAGATCCACTATCATGGCATTCTCCCTATTGATTTGTTTGCAAGAAGCACAGCTACTTATCACATTCATTTCTATAAAAGCAACACAGATTTAAGATTTTCTTCATCTGTAAAGGAAACTTCTTGCAGGGCATGAATTTTGCATGTTTGTGACTACAGCTCCAATGCCTAGGATAGTGCCTGGCATACTTAGTCACTTAAGAAATATCTGTTGAATGAATAAATTGAATTAATAATTACAAACAAAACTCAATTGCT
>RJWJ010025812.1:0-23318 GCA_004363605.1 Indri indri | reverse complement strand
ATAGAAAGAAATTAATTGGACAGCTAAAAATATATATAGAAAAAATTAGCCGGGCATGGCGGCGCATGCCTGTAGTCCCAGCTACTCGGGAGGCTGAGACAGTAGGATTGCTCGAGCCCAGGAGTTTGAGGTTGCTGTGAGCTAAGCTGATGCCACGGCACTCGCCCCAGGCAAGAGAGTGAGACTCGGTCTCAAAAAAAAAAAAAAAAAAAAAAAAAAGAACACAGGGGTCCATCTCCCCCAGCTCTGAGTTGGAGGGCTTTCTTCCTGGGAGGAGCAGGACATCAGCATTTCTCCTGCTTTCCCCAGAGCTGTTGCTGAAGCCAAGCTGTGGGCGGGCGCAGTGGAGAGGTGAGGGTTCCCTTCCACTCCCATTTGTGGCAGGTAGGTTTTACCTTGGGTGCAGTGTTGCTGAAAATCATAGGGCCCCCATCACTCTTGGCCCGGCTTGTAAGGTACTGGTTCCATTCTAGGAGAAGCAGGCAGACAAGACCTCAAGCCACCGCCCCCACTCCACAGCAGGGACATTGCTCAGAGAAAAGGATGACATTGTCCCCGCCCCCAGCTCCAGAGCCTGGACTTCCTTTGCAACAGAATGTAGAGAAGTTCAAGGCTAAGGGCGCTCTCAAGAGCAGTGGAGGTTTTGCTGGGGGCTAACTGGGAGAAGACCTGCGGGTTCGGTGAAGATACGGTGTGGGCTGGCTAATTGTCAGAAGAGAGCCAGGAAAGGAGATGGCTGGGTAGACCCCTCCCGGGATCAGAACTGGAATATCACATTTGCAGAGGCTAGCACGGGAGTAAAAATAGAGACTGTTAAATAAATTATGTTACGTCCTCATACTTTGAAAAATGTACTTTGATAATGACTTAGACAATCAAGGTATAATTGTCAACAATCCAGCCCACCAATCCAAGCTCTGTATAGCTCTCGACCTTCCTGGGAAAGCTGCCCTCGGCCTCTGGAAACACATCTCTCCTCGGACCCAGGAAAGAGGTCTGTGCCAGCCCTGGATGTGGGTGCAGAGCCCTTTGAACAGGGAATTCCTGGGTCTCCCAGAGCATGGTCTAGATCAGAACAGCTCTGAAACTTGAGCAAGCATCAGAATCACTGATTGCTGGGCCCATCCTTCAGAGATTGTGATCCAGGAGTTCTGGGTTGGGGGCCACGAATTTGCATTTCTAGCAAATTCCTAGGTGATGTGATGCTGCTGTTCAGGGGACCACATTCTGAGAACCACTGATATAGAAAAGAGAAGAGCTACGGGCTCCAAGTGGGCATAGCTTCATTGCCCTTTGGCTGGAGGAGAGTCAGGGCAGGGTCTTCTAAAGTGCCAGGACCAGCACGGGGCCCAGCACAGGACCCCTCTTGTCCAGTCTGACTTAGCAGCACAGAATGTATACCAGGCAGCTTGGGAGACTGCAGGGGCTCATGCACAATGGGGTTGCCTGCACCTTTGAATGCAGCCGTTCTTCAACACTCAAGCCTAATCATGTGATCAGGGGACTCATACTCCCCTAGCAACAGACCAGCAACTTTACCCCCACCAAGCTCAAGTGCCAGGGCTCACAAGGATGCTCTCACTCCTTCTATCACCAGTTATGGGATGACACAGCAGCAGGGTCAGCTGAGGTTCCAGTGAGAACAGGGATTACTGTGTTCTCTTTGAGAAATGCTAACTAAATTCACTGAAGCACGAAACCTTTTTCTGGAGTTTGGGTTATTAGCATCGCATGCGAGTATCTGGGGAAGCATAGTAAGTACTGCCCTGTTCTAACAGGAGGTTCAGCTGCCTCCCTTATCAAACTTTTAAAAAGGTAACCAAGTGACCAAAGAAAAAATTCGTTTTCTTACTTTCCCTAACTCAGGCTTAAGAGGTGTCAAATGAGTAAGCTGTGAACAGCAGAGCAGACTAAAAACCAAAATGACGTGGTGGCCTCACAGCGTTCATTGTCTGCACCTAAGCCAGCAGAGAGGTGATTCTGCAGGCATTCAAATAAAGTCGGCCGTGAGTAATTGCACTTTTGTCCAACAAATTGTTTTTATTTTAAAATCTACAACTATAATTATATCTTACACTGGGCACAAAAATGCAGGAGTAGCCTACTGCGAAACAAATTCGTGCAGTCTTTCATTATGACTAAGCTCTGAAAACACCAAGTGCTGAATGAGGTGCAAATAACTTAGCGAGCAACAGTGCACCCTCACCTCTACCCAGAAAGGCTTTCTCATCTTGGACTTTTTTTTTTTTTCTTTCTTAATTTGTCAAGAGGTGACCATGAGCCAGAGCAAGAGCCAGAACACTGAGGAAGTGACTTTCTCGAAGCCATGCAAGTGAGAGCTCCCCCGCACCCCCCGCCTCCCCCAGGGCCCAGGAGGAGCAGCGAGGAGGTGATATGTACCTGGAGGTGAAGGGTTAATGTGCAGTTTGGTCTTTTGAAATAAAACCCCCTGAATTAATTCAAGGACATCCTTTAAATTCCTTTCCTCCAGCATTTTGTTTGCAAGCCCATAAATAGCTCCTCTTCAAATACATACTGAAAGCCCAACCTAATAAAAGAGGTAAAACTGTTTCGGGGCTGTAGCACTTATTGTATTTGCACGGGTCAGAGCTATAGTGTTCGTACTGATCGCGGTTTAAATAAAAAGCAAAGAATTCAGAGTACAGCCGTCTCATTCTCAAGATTCCCATGAAATGGGGACCTTTTTCTTTACTCACTGCAGCTGCACATTAAGTGCTAGAGGCTGTCTGTTCTTCAACAAGTACAGACTGGCATGCTCAGATGCCCTGGTCATAACAGCAATGGAACAGTTAAAGGACACTTGAGCCCGGAATTGGAAAAAGGAAATGTCTCCAGCTTTATTGGTAGAACTCGCCTTAGATCACAAGCAAACAGTGATAATGGTAGACACAGAGGAAAGAAATCCTCCCTTTAGGTGTTCTCCAAGAAGCAGCTAGTGCTATTTTTTCATGTGTACTTAGAACTGGAAGAGGTGTTTATATCTCACCTAATTCAGTCTTCTAATTTTACAAATGAGAAAATGTAGACTCAGTGTTCCCCAGCAGTTTGCCTTAGGTAGGTAGATAGGTAGGAGGTAGGTGGGTACTCCGCCAGCAACCGGGTTGCCTCATCTGGCTATAGCTCAACTTCTTTAGAATCATATCAAGAGATCAAAAAAGGATTCAGACAATTCACACCTAGAAGCTTCTCGACTCATTCTTAACCTAGCAGTATGGGGCGGGGCGTGGTGGCTCAGCCAGTAATCCTAGCACTCGGGAGGCTGAGGCAGGAGGATCGCTTGAGCCCAGGAGTTTGAGGTTGCTGTGAGCTAGGCTGACGCCACGGCACTCTACCCTGGCAGACAGAGCAAGACCCTGTCTCAAAGAAAAAAACCAGTATGGTTGTCTGAGGTGACTGGTTTAACTGTGAACAAAGAATATTATTATATAAAGTCCCTTGGCATAGCTCTAAATATGTGGTTTGCCAGTAATCCTTGTGCTGTGGTTCAAAGGTGTCCCCCCAAAAGCATGTACTGGAAACTTAATCTCTCCCTCCACCCCACCCCACCCCCCAGCTCTCGTGAGGCTCCTTGGCCCCCCTGTCATGGGATGACACAGAACAAAGGCCCTCACCAGATGCTGGCACCTTGATGTTGGACTTCCCAGCCTCCAGAACGGTAAGAAACAAATCTCTGTTCTTTATAAACTATCCAGTCTGTGGTGTTCTGTTATAGCAGCTCAAAACAGACTAAGACAGCTTGTAACATTCTCTTCTGTTTGTCTCCATATTCCTGACATTTGAACTTTACAAAAAGCGAAAGAGTGATTTTAAGACCTTTTCTCCAAAACTTCCTATGGGGATTCTTAGGTTCCCAGCTGGTTTATTTTGGGCTCCGCTCACATTAGCAGCACCTCTCGCCCATGACACAGCATAATGTAAGTCTGGACCTAACAAGTCATTAACGCTGGTGAAAAAGAAACACAACTCAAGTCAATTACTGAATTAATTGCTGCCCTGAAGGAAAAAAAAACCCTCCCCTGATGTCTGATGGCAGCAGCAGACACAGATGGCCCGCTAAAGACAAAAACTTCTGTGGCGTGGAAAGAGCCTCCTTCAGAAACAGAGCTGCCATTATTTCAGGAGGGCACTTAAGGACACTGCTCTTGGAGTCTGGACTCCGCAGTTATCCTGTCTGCGCGGTGGCGCGGTCCACTAGAGGGAGTCAGGGTCCTTCCCCGGCCGTCTACACGGAAGAGCTTTAAAAAAAAACGCATCATCGGAAACGCAAACAGAATGATGGAGGCGAGGAGGGGCTGAAGGTTTCACTCCCACCTCAGACACATCTCTCTTTGGAGAACACGGAACTCATGGGTTTCTTCCTTCTGTCAACAAATAATCACCGAGGAGCCAGACGAAGTATGTCTAAGGTGGACGGCAGGGAAGACTAACTGCGTCCACACACACAGCAGGGCCAGCCCCACCTCCATTTTGGAATTACCTACGGAAAGGTGAGGCCAGGAAGCCTGTAAATTCGACTTACTGGTTGAAAACTGGTCAACTTTCACCTCACTTTGATCTTACCTAAGTGATAACCTAAGCATGTGTCAACAGCAGCTGCTATATTTCCTCTGGCTGAGGACACACTCAATGGTAGCCAACATTTTTAGTAAGCAAATGAAGCAAGAGACCCCTCACCCTTCAAAATTATAACTGCTGCCTACAGCCAAGTCCTGCCATTTAGTGTCAAAGAGACATGTCTTGGGGTCTTCGAGAATCCCCTATTAAAGTGACCTAGAGACATGGGGGAAAGCATTAGTTACAGTATTATTTACAGTAGCAAAACTGGAAAGAGACTAAACGCTCTGTACCAAGGGAAGGGTGGAATAAATTATGATGAAGCCACAGAATGTAATATGATGATGCCTTTAAAATCGTGCTTTACTAATAATCTTAATGACTCAGGAAATGATTACAAATGACTGTTAAGTGAAAAGTAGCATATTCAAGAACTGACACATGAATACAAAAAGATCTCAACTATTGTAATTTTTTTTAAAAAGTAAAGGTACCAAAATGCTAAGACAAATATCTCTGAGAGGCAAGGTTACAGATGAACTTAAGTCCTCTTTCTTATTTTTCTTTGTATTTTAAAAAAAGAAGCTAAAATGAATATTTATTAATTTTATAACCAGAAAGAAGTCATTTTGTCTGCGTATACCATTATTCCTGAGAAAAGGGGTAGCTTACTTTTCGTAGCAGTCTAAGAAGGAGAGTCAACCACTAACCAAGGACAAAGGATGGTTGACGGAATGCACAGGCAGGCCTGCCCAGAGGAGGAGGGGGTCAGTGAGGGGAGGAGGGGAGAGGAAGTTTGAGAAAGTTCTGGAGAGAGGGTACCAAGGACTCTTTTCATCTGCCTTCCTGGCAGGAGGACAGCACCCAGCCCAGCCAATCACCATTCTCCAGGATCAAAAATTAGAAAAAAAGCAGTGACAACATTACTGAAGACATTGCCTAATGAAAACAAGCCCTTTCGATAACAGACAAGTTAATATATTATATATGGGCTTGGAGATCTTTGCTTCGATGGCTTTGCAAGGCAGAGAAAACAGAAAAAAATAGTTACCGTATGTCAAGTTTTATTTTTATTCTGCTTAGCTCAATTCACACTGATTATGAATGACCCCCATAATTTTTAATAAATTGTAGATGGTGTCCGATACTTCATGGAATTCATTCGGTCATTTGCAGGTGTCTATGAAGAGAGGTGTTTGATGTATAGAAAGACATCTGCATTATATGCCACAGAGCAAATACATCTGGCATGTCAGGAGGGGAGCATTACTTGGTAAAGCGATATTAGCAGGAAATTAGTAGCTGGATAAATATATTACGATTTGAAAGACATATCAGAGTTATCTGTTCCAGGTGCAGAACAAGTCCTTCTTGGAGTTTATATTTTTTCCAAGACTCTTCCTAGGCTATGGGTGATCCCAGAGGCAGTGTCTGGGAGAATAGTGTAGAATGATTAACTGAGACAAACTGAAAACATGCAAATGAGCTCATGTGAATGAACTCCAGGAGTCTAAACAACAATTACACCAGCTACATTGTAACAATCGCATTGTAACTCACCTGGAGAAAGGCTCTCCAGAAAAGGAAAACTGCAGATTGTCAGGGTCTGAAATAAGGCAAATGGGACAGGGAAGGTTATGAGAATTTGGGGGCATGGAGACAGGACGTATCAGTGGGCAGACTTGTGAAGCTAAAGAAATTAAGTAATCCAAGGTTATAATTAATGAGAAAACAAAACAAAACACTTGAACACAGGGGAAGTTGCAAAGGTAAAACAAAGACCTCTATTCTAGTAAGCGCCAGGACCATGATATTGATCACATTAGCCACGTAAGCCAGTCTCTAGACTTTGAACTTGTAAATGTTCCTATGATGCTTTCCAACTTTATCTTTTTGTAGTGGGCCTTGTTCACCTGCCTAGACTTAAAACTGTAAATGATTAACGAGTAGAAACTAGATTTCGAATCCCTTTGGCAGTACTTTCCCTCAACAGCCAACACTCTGCTGGGTTTTTGGAGAAAGTTTTCTTCCAAATTGTAAGATGGGTCGCTTTGGAAAAAGCATTTTTATTTTATTTATTTGTTTATTTAGCTCAAGGAATTGTGATTGCTTCAGGGTAACATGTAATGGCATAGTCACAGTCCTGCAGTGCAATGATCACAGGGTCCTTTGGAGCCTGATTTAGGAACCAGCGTGGGGCCAAGGCCAAGAGGAAACCATGAGAAGATGCTTTCCCTTGGGGAAGAAAAAGGACTCAGACACTGTGAGAAAGAAGTAGACAACTATCCTTCCTATGGCTGGAACCCTGGGGAACTCGAGCCCTTGTGATCCTGGTTCACCAAATAGGAACCGTGTGGCAGGTTCTATGAGGAGATCCCGCAACATTTTTGCAAATGTGAGACAAGAAGCAGGTGCCCAAATAGATGGTACAGGTTGAACATCCCTAATCTGAAAATCTGAAATCTGAAATGCTCCCAAATCCGAAATTTTTGGAGTGCCGACATGACACCATGAGTGGAAAATGCCACACCTGACCTCATGTGAGGGGTCACAGTCAAAATGCAGATGCACAACACACAGTTTATTCAGCGTCCCCAAGGGAAAAATAAAATTACTTTGAGGCTATGTGTATAAGGTGTATGTAAAACATAAATGAATTTCATGTTTAGAGTCCGGTCCTGTCCCTAAGATACCTCATTTATGTATATGCAAATATTTCAAAATCCAAAACACTTCTGGTCCCAGGCATTTCAGATAAAGGATAATCAACCGCATTTCGGATAAAGGATAAACCATGTACTAAATTGGTGCTTAGCAGGAGTAACTTCATGAAGCTACCACTAGATTGCAACAAGTGTTCACGATTGCACACCTTCACTAAAGATTGTCGTCCCCCAAATGAAAGGATTGGTTCTAAACAAGAAAAAATTAACATATGTAAGCTCAAGGAGAAAAAATATATAAATAAAGCCTTTAAAGGCATGGAATTCTTTGAATAAGAGTTAAGTACAGTAGCATAGAGCAACTCACCCATGCCCAACCGTCTTAGCTCAGGCTTCTACTATAGAAGCAGACCCTGAAAGGGGGATTCTTGTTTAAGGGACTTAATTGGCTTGCGCCCTCAGGACAGGGGAATAAGAAAAGGGTAGGTCTGGTACCGGGGGAAGCTTAGCAAGAATGTTGCCTCAGCTGGAGACTAGCTCCAGTCTGGCTGTCATGGCGACACTCTGGCACACAAATTGCACCAGAGTTCAGTCCTACCTTTAGGGGAAGGGGCCAGCTTGGGCAGTCATCAGCTACTCGAGGATCCCAGGTGAGCTGGATCCGGGTGAGTGGCGGGTTCTTTATAGTGGGGTCAGCTGTGGGTCGTTAGCAGCTACCGGATGGGCACACTGGCAAGCGAAGAGAATCTGAGCATGGCACCGATGGCCTCTTCTCCACCAAGCACTAGCCACAACAGAAGCATCAGGCCGTGGTCTGAGGCACAGAGCCTGGCAGAGGAGGGGCTGAACAGGATAGGAAGCTACACTCACCAAAATCCATTCCTGTCTCACCAGAATGGAAGTCCTTCCTTTTTGGCAGTACAGAAGATGAAGTTAAAGCAACAGTAGGATTCCCAGGTAACAAGTCAGACAGAAGCTTTGTAACATGGAATAAGTTACTGACTTTCTCTAAACCTCAATTTCCTCATTTATAAGTTAACAAATAGAAATAAATGTATTATTAGTGCGGGGTAAGTATTAAGCACAATCTTGTATTTTAATGATCTTAGCACAGTACCTAGTGCATAGTAATGGCTCTATAATTGGGAGTTATTACTTTGGAAGGCTATATTTTCAATGGTATCTTCAAGAATTGATCAGAATTGTAAAATGATGCCACATCAATGGGAAATCTAACAATTTTACCAACACCCAGCATAACATGTGTATGGTACCGTGTAGGTTACCGAGTGCTTTCTTATGTGTGGTCGCATTCTCCCCATTTTATAGCTGAGGAAACAAAGACAACTCGGAAAGCACGTCAGGAAATGCTTCTGGAACCACAACCACAAGCTAGAGGTCTCTTGTGGATAGATCTCTCTTTCTCGATGCTCACAAATTTCCACCAACTCCCAGGAGACAGATTTATCAGCTTTTCCAAAAGGTTGAGCAACGTCCAAATTTCATGTTGGTTAGTACTACCTGTACTTAGTGTTTTATCCATCCTGGAATGAAAGAATTGTTGAGTCACAAGGGAACATCCCACATTCAATGGCTTCCCGGAGGTTTAAGTGTTGATTTCTCTGTGCTACTGATGAAGCCGGGCTCCTTGCTCAGATAAGCTCAGCCCATGGACTGGACAGAATTGTATCTTTGAGTCTGAGAACCAAGATCTATGATCCAAAAGCAGCAAGAAGCAGGAGGAGATTCAACCCAAATAACCTCTGCTCAGTCTTCCAACTCAGAAACTGGCCAACAAGAGTGAAATATGACTTCAATGTGCCATTGAAGTCACAGCACAGTCATTTGGAAAAAGTGAAATAGGTCCTTGTTGTCTCTTCGTATGACTAGTTCAAAAGCAAAAAAGTTTTTAATATTTTTTTCTTTTTAAGACTATGTGAGTGTAAACAAAAATTTAGCTGACTTTTCTTTCCCTCCTGAATTTTTTTGAGTGCCACCTAGTCATTTGTGTAGTCAAGGCACAAATTAATCCACATAGGTAATTTTTTTTTTAAGTCGCGACTTCCCTTGGTAACATATTCCTAAATTGTCCAGTTTTCTCTTCCAGGAATTTGTTCCTCATATTGTATCTAGAGCGTTTCTCTCAAAATATTCTCTTATTTTGTCCCGAGAAAAAAGAGAGAACAATTATATTACCAGAGTCAACACCTTTGCTTATGTGAAAACATATTGATATACTTCCTCGAATTTCTTCCATGCAATTCAAATAATCACAAATTCTTAATTTCTTCATCTCTTCTTTATACGTTATTGTGTGTACATAGGTCACGTTCATTGCTTCCAAGGTTCTAAACAGTTCTCAGATTGCGTGATCCAGGACCGGTACGGTCTTTTCAAGTTCTTGGTCACAGATCTTCTGCAGAGGGCCTGATTTAGGGCCGTCTGGGCAGCAGACATCCAAGATTATTTGGGAGACTCCATGTCCTCCAAAATAATGGTTAAGACTGTGGCAGTGGAGGCACAGATCTGGGTTTGAACCTCTGTTCTGCCATTTACCAGCTGTTCATACCTGGGCAGTAATTAACACCTCTGTGCATAGGAAATCAGACTAATAATTGTGCCTATTTCATAAAATTTTTATGAAGCTAGAATGAGGCAAAACTGTGAAGTAATAGACACTCAAACAATAATATTAGTGATAGAATAAAGATTAGGTCTTGTTATCATTGTGACCTCATCTGCTATTCACCTGACTTCTATTGTGAATGAAACATTATGATATTTTGAGTGCACATCTATTCCTTCCTCATTTTTAAATTTTCCCTTTTGAATTTCCCTTTCATTTTCCCTTTTGAATGTGTTAATGTAATGAATGTCATTGACATTCCTGGGCCAAAAATACATGCCGTCTCCCTCGAGAATGGTGTCCAGCCGGACCTGATTCATTTTGAATATATCTCTGCTTAAATATACACTGATGTATTTCTTCCCAAAATCTTGCCCTATGTAGATCACCTGCTTAAAACTCAAGGCTATTTTGATTTCAGTATTTAGGATAAGTGGTAAGTAATTCATATACTTGGCTTCTCATGGCTGCCACTATTTTATTCTGATAGGATGCTTAATCTAAGAAAATTCTAGACTTTTAAGCATAACCTCCAAGGAAAATGTTATAAATTCAAAAGATATACCATTATTCCTCACAAGAATTGATAAAGCACAGTTTTTTTTAAGCTTATACTATTTCTCTGGTTACAAACATTGTAAGCCTGACATTCCCTTAGGATTCCTTAAAATTATTTCATTAAAAAATCATCATGACACATAGTTGTGAGTGAGGCCCCCTTCTAAGATTAATTTCTCTGTCCAGCTGTTGAGATGTTTGATGTCACTTTAGCAACTCTATTGTTGACATGGCATCTTAGAAAAGAAAAGGAATAATGGAATTGCAGTATAATGAGATTGAGAATATTATTATCTTATCAACTTTATACAACATGAAATCTTTTCAGAACCCTGTTGAAGTTTATTGTGAGCCTGTGCTAAGTACAATATGATGCCTATTTTTCAAATAATAAAATACTAGCAGAAACCCCATCATAGCTTGTTTTTGTCAGTGGTCCATGAAGCCCCTTAGTTATTCGTAGGCTTTTGCCAGGAATTTTAGTCTCCTCACTGTGACCCTCAAAGTTGTCACACTCATCATGAAGAACAATAGCATAGTTATTTTTTTTTTTAAAGCCAAGGAAAATTCTTAGGGTTGAATGTCAATAAGCCCTATCTACATGGGCTCAAGTGGAATGAAGATACAGGCAATGTTCTGTTCACATGACCAAGACGGGGAGCCGATTGGATAGTTCTCAAATCTATTCAAATCTGTTTGACTGGAATTATCAGATGTTAGCTGCCTGTCCTAGTCTTCATTCTACCAGGGGCTGAAAAGAAGCATCTATAGTCTTAAAGGCATACCTGCCACCCTACTCAGACGCTTGCCCAATTGACGCAGAGAAACACCCGTAAAGTAATGAAGAAACAATGTTTACAGGATATAAATACTTGGAATGACCTGGTTCTTTCCTAAGGTAATAGGCGTCTCTCTGCTTTTCCAAAGAAGCCTCAGAAAAAAATTGCTACATGTTAAATCCAGTGCTGCCATTCTCTGATTTTGATCATGAAAATGGCAAGATCATTCCTGATGAGCAGATCTATTTTTTACCTACTCACAAAATATAAAGTCTGTCTGCTTCGTGGAAAGCCCTCCTCTGTGTCCCTCGGTGACTAGGAAGACTCGTCCCAGAGGCGCCCTGAGTAATTTCCTGGTGACGTGGTTCACGCACAGCTATAGTTTGAGAATATTCCCATTCAATGATTAATTGGCTACTGCAATTGGAAAAAGGAGTTTGGGCCTTGGATTTATTTGGGGTTTGATTACTCTCTGGAGGCTTTTAAAACTTTTCAGCATTCAATGCCACTGTGAAGTTAGAGGTTTAATTCAGGCCAAGATTTACCTGACTTTTGGTCTTAAAGCCGATTTTGGTTTAAAGCCACTCTGATTTTAAAACCAAAATGACCTCCTCAGCCATCCCTGTACTTTCAGGAAGTAGACCTAAAATCCAACAATTTGATATGAATACTTCACAACTGTATCTCCTTTTCTTAACAGCCAAGCAAAAGTGTCACAGAATATATCACCTTATCAATAAAACTGCCTTAGGTATTAGCTACATATAGGGTAAGTACATATATAAGTAATAGAATTGATCAAAGAGAGACGCAGATCATTTGAAACCTAAAAAGCATACTTAGGAGAAGAGATAAGGATATTCAGACATAGAGCCAATATGCAATAAAGCCTAAATATTCCTGGGAGAATGTGTCTCACAAAACCTTATTTCTTATATGGAATTGTCACGGAATGTTAGAGATAGACAACACCTACTAATCAAATCTCTTATCCAGCAGGTTAACCCCATTTACCACGTTACTAACTTGCTGCTGAGATAATTTTGGAGAAAGAAATACCACTGAGTGTATTTTTTTCCATTTTTTTCAGTAGTCACTGAAGTGCTCCTGTATATTGAGCCGAATTCCATCTGTAATTTCCAAATCAAACTTGGTTTTCTCTTCTCCCTCACTACCTTTCAACCATTGGATGGTAACTCTCAAAGCCCCCTCCCAGGGGTCTCCCCCTCGAGCCACACATCCCCAGTTAGTCCATGCATTCGGTCCTTCATTCATTTGATACTTCTCGAATATCTATGATATACCAGCCACTGGAGACAAAAAACAGGCAAGGCATAGTTCCTGCCCACAAGGAGCTAAGTTTTTAGGTGGAGATTAACACAGAAAAAGAAATTTACCATAGGGTTTGACATGCACTTCCAGAGAGGTTGGCCAGGCTTTGTGGGAGCACAGAGCAAGGACACGACATCCAGCCTTGGTTTGGGGGTGGGAGAGTAACCAGAGAAACCGCCTAGAAAGAGGAACACTTGAGATGAAGTTTAATGATCAGCTGGAGTTTGCAAGGTGACTAATAATGAAAACAATGATCACATTTTCCACGTGCAGGCACTGATCCCTTACAGACATAATCTCAGTAATTCTTAGTAATCTAGTGGAGACTGATTTTCTCCCCATTTTCTAGATGGGAAAATTGAGGCTTAGAAATGATAAGTGTCTTAGCAAGTTCACACAGCTATCAAGCGGCAGGGTGCTATCTGGGAGAATGTTTCCAGCCAAGAAGGCAGTATATGTGAAGGTCCTAAGGAAAGAAATCAGCATGACTTAAAGTATGGGCCACACAGGGAGTGGGGTGTATCTGCAGCAGATAAAGTCTGTGGGGAAGTGAGGGCGGCTGCTGCAGCCACGTGGTGCAGAACTGTTAAATATTTTGATTAACTCCATAGCTATGCAAACTCTCGCAGGATCTTAAACAGGACAGGAGAAACTTGGAGATATTTATACGCTGAGGCTTTAGTTTGCTTATCTTTTATATCCTTTGAGACCTGGCTTTGCCAATTTGACCATTCCTTAAACAGGACACTGAACACAGCAGCGAGTGACGGGCCGGGACTACGCGCCTCTTCCCTCCCGGCCTCACGAGCTGGCCAAGCGAGCCTCGCAGAGCAGACACAGAAACTGTCATTCACCTGCTAGCGTTTAGTCCTGCTCTCTGTCCCTGGACACCCTGGTGTGCACGCTGCACTGAAAGGTCACACTGCCACCGTGTTCTAAAGAGAGGACAACAGAGTCCTACGTAAGTGTGGGAGGGGAATGCCAGGGACCCCGGAAGCGCGGGCTCTGGCCCTCCAGTTTGTCTTGGGGGACATCCTCTTTGGCTTGCAGCAATCTTAAACCTCTTCCAAGGCCAGCATGGTGGGAAACACACTCTTTCCAGCCAACCGCATCGCTTGAATACCACCCATTCCACCAAGGGAAGCTTTCCTTCCAGCGTCTGTCATGCTAACGAGCACGCCCTTTGTGGTGTAGATTTCAGTAACGATATTCGAAGTGCCAAGTAACCCCCCTCTGAAGTGTTGGTCCCTAATTGGGGTGTTTCAAATGCTAACTAACCACTCTGGGAATGTGGATGCCGGATTAAGGTCCTTCGAATGCCTGCTCACTCCCGCCAGGGCGCAGATGACCGCGAAGCGCTTGACAGTAGATCAGCACAGCGATGATGTAACCGCTACTAGGGCTTGCTACCGACAGCAAGCGAGAAGAGGGTCCCTCTGTGTGTGTGTTTCGAGGCACTCGCCACAAGGACGAGTAGGGACGAGCTCCAAGTGATGTGGCCCGAGTCATTTCCTCTTCCTGAACGGGTGTGCAGATGACAAGTTACTAATGCGTGAGTCTCTGCATCCCTTTGTCTGAAAACCCCGTGGGACACACTCCGGCTCTGCAAACGCTACCATTGTCCCTCCTGCCTCTTCCGTGGCTGGGTGGCGCCGACATGGTCAAGGCACAGACAGGTGGACACATCGGAGAAATGAGAGCAATGTCTGAAACAAAGATGGCATCCTGTTTCCTTCCATGGGGCTGGCCTCGGGACAGATGGCACATGCGCTGGGCTCTGCTTGGGGAGGGGACTCACTCGGAGCGAAGAAGGCCCTGGCGCCCTGGAAAGGCTGACTTCTAGCAAGCGAGCAAGCCCGGCCTGTCCGCAATCCGGGTGAGCGTGACACCCCCAGCTCCATGCAATGCTTCCTTGTAAGACCTCAAGACCAGTGTACGTAATTCTGGGAAATGGAGGCTCAGGGATCTTTGGGTGCCCTGAGATAATTATCCCAAGCCGTGACCAATAAGCAACACACCAATTCAGCTTATCATTCAACAAAGCGAACACCGTCATGGAGACTCTAAATACAGTCTAAGCACCTTATGATTTCAAATACGACGCAGCCTTCAGTGAGAGAAAATCCCTTCTTCGCTTGGAGTTCCGTGTCTTTGGTTATCCTGTTTTTATCCCGACAAAATTCCAGCCCTCTCTCCTCCTTTGGAAGTTGCAAGCAGCCTGAAGACAGGCTGGGACCAGCCATTTCGGCCACCTCTTCTGTTAACGTTTCTCTCCCTTTGGCAGCCGAGTCCAGCCCCGCAGCCTCCTGCCTGAACTGCTACAAGAACCTCCTAACCATTCTCCGCCTCCATCTCATCCTCCCCCTCGAGTTTCCATCATGCGATTCCACCCTGCCCAGTGAATCAACACCTCAATCTGAAATTCAAGTGCAGGCACCCGGGGACATTTAGTGAGTGCCTGTTGTATGCCGCCCGCAAGTTGCCCTAATCTACCGGAAACGGAGACAGGTAAGAGCAACTACGACACAATGTAATCATCGCCCACAGAGTGCGGCTTTGCACCAAGGGCTTCCTGGTAGCAAAGGAGAGCAGGGAAAGTTTCACCGGAGGAAATATTTGAATTGGGCTTTGCAGTACAAGTAAGACCAAACCAACGTGGACTTGAGGGAAGATCATCATAAGCACAGAGAGTGACGGGTCAAAGCACAGAGGAGTGAGAAGCAAGGGACGCTGAGAGAAAGGCTCATGTCCCTGTGTGGCTGGGGCGTTTGGTGAGGTGGGAGTAGAGCTGGCTTCAGGGAGGGGGAAATGGTGGGAGGTGGGAGACTGGGCAGAGGGGGGTGGGTGCGGAGGATGGGGAATGGGAAGGGGGTGGGAAGAAAGGAGGCTTCCTCTCCTGGCCCCACCTTTCATGCCATTTTCGGGCAGCCCAGGGGACCCAGCTCTCTCCTGCCACTGTGTGTCACCGCCCATCTCCTCTGCTCAGGCCTGAGCGAGGCCTATCAGGACGAGACGCATGCTGTTGCTAACGCAGCCCTCCCTACGCAGTGTCAACAATTAGTAATGGGCCAGGCCAGACCTGCTGTGTCACCGGCTGCCGGAAAAAGCCAGCTGCAGAGGTGCCATCAGCCCGAGTGCTTTGCCAGAGCTTCCTCCCAGCGTCCCCGCAGACGGGTTCCTGCCTCAGGAAATGGGACAGCTACTCAGGAGGGGCACACAAAGGGGAAAACGGGAGGAAAAGGACTGCCCGAGGCTGACCTGGCACTTCCCAGATGGGGAGTGGCCGGGCAGGGCCCAGGGTTTTCCTCCAACATTCCACAACAGTCTACAGGTAGTAATAATAAAAACCCAGGCGTGTTTAACTTTCTCTCTCCCTTCAGGAAGGAATGTTGGTAGAAATGCAAGAGCAAAAAGGCGCATTTGGTCAGAGGAGAATGATTAGATGTGCAGGATTAGGCCCGTGTGTGAGCAAGGAAGGAGTTTCTCAAAATGTTTTTTTTGGGGGGGAAGGGTTGTGGGGAGATTTCTGTTCAAAAACACATCAAACACAAGCCCATCAAGCTGTGGGACATGCAGGGATTCTGTCTCCAGACTGTGTGGAGTGACTAGTCAACGGCAGTCTACTCGTGGTAGTTATTGCTATGTTATTCCGAGAGAGTTGGCCAGTTGGCGGATCTCTTGGTATTTCACGCTTCTGCAGTCTTTGACCCAGCAAATATTTAGTGAGTGCCTACCGCGTGCCAGGCGCTACTCTTAAATAAGAAGGTCACAGCAGTGAACAGCTGGTTTCCAGCCCAGTGGTACGCGCTCATTTGATCAGTCACACCTCAGACTACCTTTCTGAGACGGAAGAGTTGGGGAGGAAGGGAGAGAGAAGTGAGCAGGCCCAGGTCTGCGGACGGTGGGCCGCCCCTCCGGCAATGGGAGGTCACCTGCTACCAGCTTGTAGTCAGGAGACAGGGCGAGAAAGGGGGTCGTTGGAGGATCTGAAGAGAAACGTTGGTTTTCCCATTTTGTCTGAGACTGGTCTTAACCACAGCCAGGACTTGGAAAATGACCCAGCTGCCCCAGTCACCCTTCGCAAAGGAAAAGCCACCCAAAGCGTGTCTGTCACCAAAGCTTGTACCTCTCGTCTCCTTCCCTCTTTCCGTTGAATTTGGAAATGTGTGGGGCTCACGTCGCACTAGCCCCAGCCAGACCATGAGCCGCAGAAGGAGGAGAGAGGGCCAGTGTAGACGGGGCTGGGGGTCCTACCTTGCCGGCTGGTGCACTGTTGCTCCTGCTTCCAGAGCCCAGGCGTGGGGGACAGAAGGAGGTGGCGGGAGGAGAAGGAAAGGATGGGGGGCCCTGGAGTTGCCCTGGGCACTCGCCCTAGATGAGGTTCATTTTCCCCACCCGGATGTGTCCCCAGCAGCCGGCAACCACGCAACTGCAAACCAGGTCGATTTCACAGCTCATCACCTGACCACACCTGCGAACTTCCGGTGGAGACTGGTCACCGCGGCGGCAGCGTGAAGACCAAGCAGGTGCCTGGAGGTGGCTCCCCAGGTAATCGTGACATTCTTGTGCTCAAAGTTTTCACATCTGGGCAGCCAGCCGATTAGCAGGTCTTAAAGGCTTTCCTGTCTCATCTAAAGAAACATGAGGGTGTCAGTCATCCTCCCCCTCCCCCGTGCACTGCTGGGGGGCGTCTCCCCTGCCGACAGAGTGACCCGCCTACCACTCAGGTTAGATTCAACCACCATTCAAGCTTTGTGGTTTAAGGTGGCAAAAACTGGAAAAGTTCCCTCCGGGAAAATGGCACCGTATTTTTGGTATATTTATGCCTGCGTGGGGAGTAGGTATGGGGGAGGGGGTAATATACTTTATCAGGTCATTTGTAACTAAGAGGCTATTATTTTTGCTCAATAGACTTTACCTGTCGAGGCTGAGAACTTGTGTCTTTTGCTGATGATCTGTTTGAGAAATGGGAGCAGTCCGGACCCATTTCTGGCGGAGGTATAGGAGGGCTGTCCTGGAAATATCCAGCTCTGTTGTTAATGCAATGAGAACAGTATATGTTGGCTTCCTGCTGTGTGTTATAGGGATCAAGACCAGCATTTCTCACGGGGAGCCTGCTCCAGCCCAGCCACATTGCCCCGGAGACTGGCATCCAGTCTGTTTGCACAACACATTTTTAGACTCTGAGTCACACTCAGGTTCTCTCCTTGGTATCACTTTGGATTAAACGCCAAAGCATCCATTACCTTCGCCTCTCCCTGTACAGACAGGTCTGCTTTGCAGGCTGCCCAAGCACCCCGCCCTCCGGAAGCAGAGAAGCCCCAGCAGATGAAAGGGTTGCATTTAACGCCCACTCACCTGGGACAACCAGGGATTGGTAATGGGGGTTTATCACTTCCAGCCCTTCAAACGCACATGAGGCCCCCCCCCTCCCCGGGCAAAAAGGGGAACCAGGTCCAATTCGTCCAGGACTTTCTCAGTCCCTCCTTATGTCAACAGCAGCTGGTACATCCTTCCGTCCCCACTAGAATGTGATTTCATACAACAAGGGCTTGTTGGCATTTGTAGGTGGCAGGCGCTGGTCTAGGCACCAGAGAGATGGCAGTGAATGGCACACATCAGACTATTCCCTTACGGAGCATTCAAAGCTGCCATGGTATCTGTTATTTCCACCATACAAATTGTTCTTTATACTATGTACAGATCTCCTATATGTAGCCTAAAACTATACTGAGAAAATTAGGACAAAATGAACACCAATCAAGTATCCTCTTAAACAGAAAATGAAGTTTCAAAGGGGAAGACGTCAATCTGAAGCGTGGCTGGTGGGGCGAGACGTGGGCAATGGCTTCTCAGAGCGACGGGTTCATACAGGCATCTCAGGTGGTCCCACCAGCCACCCCGTCCCCCAGACACCTGGCCAGCCATCGCTGTCTTTCCTGCTGTCTGCCTCTGTGTCATGAGCCAGCTCTCTCATTTCGAATCAGCGTGGGACAGGTCAAGGGTGAGAACCAATCCTGCTCTGCTTAAAATTGAATGACAGAGGGCAAGTAGAGGGAGGAAGGTGACAACAGCCATAAGGCCTTCCTGCACCAGAAAGGAAACAGCCGAGCAGTCGGTCCTGGGTATGAGTTGCCTCAACTCACGGTGGCTTCCTTCCTTCCTGCCACCCCCGCTCCATCCACTCTTGGGGTTTGGCATTACTGAGTCTAGGATAATAGAAAAGAGACTTCTGTGATCTAACTTAAGACCAGAAGGTAGACAGACATTTTTTTAGCATGATTATATAAATATATATGCAGGTGTGTGTGTGTGTATAGACATACCAGGAGGTAAAGTTTGCATTGGGAGATTTTTGATGATTTGAATTAAATGCCTAATGGCACCTTCTCCGGGATTCCCTGGGCAGGGTCACTCAAACACGTGTGCAGGCTGTGTCCCGGACAAGGACATGAGGATGCCCGCAAAGAGAGTAAGGGGAGGGCGACAGAATCCAGCTACCATACCATCAGAGGCAGTGCCTTTTTCTGTGTGTGCTTGGCAGGGAAGAGCAAGACCGTTCCTTACCCCACAGACGGAGGAGTGCAGGGTTGCCATTTTGCTATAGCAGACGCAGCAACAGCATCCTGACATTGACCTTCCCAGAATCTAGAGTCCAGAAGTATTATGCAGTCAGTGTGTCCATTCAACAAAACTTTATCGTGTCTCCATGACACAAGCATCCTTCATCTTCCCAGGGCTTGTAGACAAGAACTGAAGAGCAATTTAAGGACATCGTGAGGGTGTGTGTGTGCGCGCGCGCGCGCGCGCGTGTGCGTGTTTGGACCACAGGTGCAGATAATTACGTATCAGCTCCTGACAGAGTGCTGGTTTAGGACTGTGCAAAGCTTTGCTGTTTTTTCCTTGTTTTTATCCCATTACACCACTCCCTTCCCCTCCCCCTCCCCAGGCAGCCCCTCTGATGAGCTTGCTGTGTATCTTAGTGGATATACATGATCCTTGCAAAAATGTGTATTGCTTTGGACAAATCTGCTTTAACTTTACATAAACGTGGTATTATGTATCTCATTTTGCTTGCTTTTGCTTTTGTTTTCCCACTAAGTACTATTAATTACTTGAGCCTTGGTGGGGGTATTTATTTCCAAGTATAGAGTGTCTTCCTGAGCTTGGAAAAGACTCCCTTGACAGTGAGTTTGATCTAGAGAGAGTGAGCCCGGTTCTGCCCCAGGTGTGACTGCTTACCTTCCACAGGCCGGAGTTCAGTAGGTGTTGATTCCAGAACCCCTGATTGCTTCCACAATGGCCACAGTGGCAACATCGTGGCCACAGGTGCCTGTCTCGTTAAGTAATTTTTGAGGTGAGAGAACTCAGCACTGTGCCATCAATACACAGAACACATGCCTCTCTGTACTGACACCCTAATGCAATCGTGTAGGCCACTAGCCACTTAGAACACAGGTCACTTTCCAAAAGTATAATGGGCACCAATGCTTCAGTAAATCTTACAGTATTCTACTCTTTTTATAGAATTCTAGTCCTTCCAAATATTGACCTCTGGCTTTCCAGGTGTGGCTCCTTCTAAACAACACCCTCAATCACCTTATCTTCTTACCTGCAGTACTTACAATTATCTAAACACCAGCTACACGCTCCCAACTCTGGACTTGTATTTGTACTTTCTCTGTAAAGAGAAACTACTCCATAATGATACTTGATAAAGTTCTATCTTTTCAAGGCCCGCTCAAATTCCTAATTTCCCCAAACTATAAATGCATCTTCCCCCAGGCTCGTATGACAGGTTGCTGGTCCCTCAATTTGCACAACTGACTCTGCACACGAATTGTTTCTGTGTGTGCCTTTTCCTTCCCATGGATAGGGTATAAGGTGGGTATTGTCGTCTCTGCAAAGCCTGCAGTACGTGCACACGAGTGACGCAAGCGCCTCACAAATGTGCTACTCTTGCAGAGCACAGGCCTGGATTTCCAACAGAGCTGGATCCAAATTCTGACTGTCTCTCACCCACAGGTTGAACCCAGGCAGCTGATTAACGTCCACGAGCCTCAGTTTCCTCACTTGTAAAGTGGAGATAACAATATTTATCTCAAAGGAGTCTAAAGACAGTACCAGGAGTATATTAGTATCTTGTGTGACCATTATGATGATGACAATGGTGACAACAACGAAGGTGGCAATGGTACAGCATCCTCAGCAACTTCCAGGTATACGCGACATAATACAATGGAAACTACGGCACAAGGATTTGTACTCATAAAACAGACTGAAGACAGTTTTCTGATCATCGCCATTTCTGTAGAATCTTCTTCCGACTGTCGAAGTCATTCCAACTTAGACCACATCTAGAGAGTCATCTTAAGAAAGTCCCTTTCTGGCTGATTTATTGCTGCCTGAATTCAGTGCGAGAATTTCGTGCCTGTGGAGAGAGATTCCAGTATGCTACATGACAGCGATTCAGACACATCTCGGAAGTGTGGGTCTTTCA
The DNA here is from genome assembly GCA_004363605.1 of Indri indri. Taxonomy (NCBI): domain Eukaryota; kingdom Metazoa; phylum Chordata; class Mammalia; order Primates; family Indriidae; genus Indri; species Indri indri. The sequence goes on along the minus strand of RJWJ010025812.1, from coordinate 2,285 downwards.
GGAGCAGCAGGTTACGGCTGTACCTGTGCCCAGGACACAGGCCTTAGCAAGGAGGGAAGGTGGGTAAAGTCAGCCGAGGCTAAACACCAGGACCATTTATTTTTTTCAGATGCGGCCTCTAAGGTAAATGACACTGTATTTCTTCTTCCTGTTCCACTTTTGCACACAAGGAAAATCGATTTAAAATAAACATAAAATTTGGCATTTAAAATGAAGTCCCAAGGGGGCAAGGAGAAGACTGAGAAGGAAGAGCTGTCGTTGATTCTTGGGGATTTTAGCAGGGGAGAATGGCGGCGCCATGGTAGGATATTTATTAATGGAAAGACCGCTGAACTTGGAATCAGCAGATCCAGAGGTGGGTTTTAGCTCCTTCACTTGGTAGCCAAGAGATCTTGAGACATTTACTCAGCACTTCTGCACCTCACCTGTAAAATGGAGAACCACCCACCTCATAGGGTCACTGGGTGCTTGAATGAGGTGAGAAACAAGAAAGCGCCTTGTAATGACAAAGCCCCAGTCACTATAAAGCAGCTGTTTACTGCCAACCTGTGCACAGTGAGCATGCGTCATGTTTGCAGTCAGAAGAAGTTATATTCAGCAGTTAACACGGGTACAGCTTAGAGGTACACACCAAGCAGTGAACACGCAAAGGAATGCAGAAGAATGGGAAATACTGATGTCGGGAGAACGTCACCACTGGGGTAAGAAAGAAGATGAGATTGAAGAGGATGTGTGGGGGCTCCAATTATACTGGTAAAGTTTAATTTCTTAACATAGGTGGTCAGCATTGTGTTTTTTTTGTTTGTTTTTTAGAAACAGAGTCTCACTGTCACCCAGGCTGGAGTGCAATTGCGTGATCATAGCTCACTGTAGCCTCAAACTCCTGGGCTCAAGTGATCTTCCCACCTCAGCCTCCCGAGTAGCTGGGACTATGGGCAACAGTAGAAAATTGGTTGAATAGCTATGGGGCAGTAAAAAAAAAAAGAGGCAATATTGTTAATATCACTATTATTATGTTATGAACCTTCGGTCACCTCCTTGCATTGACCTAGCTGCTGCGTCTACCTATTTAGGGTGGAAGGTGATCAAAAATTGGTGCCTACAGAAAGACAAATGCCACATGATCTCGATTATATGTAGACTCTACAACAGCCAAACTCGCTGTTTGAGACAATAGAATGATGGTCGCCAGAGGCTGGGAAGGGAGGGAAATGGCAGATGTTGGTCAAAGGGTACAAAGTTTCAGGTAGGAGGGAATACAGTTTTTGAGATCTGTTGCACAGCATGGCGACTGTAGTTAGTAACAACATATTAGAGATTTCAAAATTGCTAAGAGTAAATTTCAAATGCTCTCACCACAAAAAAAAAAAATGGTAAGTATATGAGGTGATGAATATGTTAATGAGCTTGATTTAATCATTCCACATTATGCACATATATCATAGCGTCACTTTGTACTCCATAAATATATACAATTATACCTCAGTTTACAATAACACTTTTAAAAATAAAAAATAAAAGACGATGCCTAATGAAAAATTAGATTCCTCCCATTTTATTTTCTCCAGAACTTTATTAAACCCACGATTGGTGTGAATGTACTTACTAGGTGAGTATTCCTTAGAATTAGAAACGTTCAGTTAATGCTGTGTATCTTACCATAATAGATAAGGATATTTAGTACTTGAACAAGAAGATGTGAGGAAAGAATAATGTGAAAAGCGCAAGTGAGAGCACTCCTGTCACGATCTATAGAACTCAGCCTTCAGCACACTCACCTCTTTACTTTCCAGATGGGAAGGGCTTGATTTAGGTTTATCGAGTTGTTAAACTAAGGCAATCGCTTCTCGCTTATTCCATTAGCTCTGCCACAGGTAGCACACAGCGAGAGATCCTGCCTGCCCACCCTCTTTGCACATCCTACCCAAGGATTCTAAGGAATGCAGCGTTCAAATGAATGTTAAATGACAACTATCTTTCTGCTCTGTTCTCTGGTGTTTAAATTATGATTTTTGCAGCCCCAATGTAATTTTTTTTCCATTTTAAAAAATCAAAAATGACATCACTTTATAAACGTGTATGTTGCTGATAGAGATATGGCTACAAGCCGCCAGGTACCCTAGCGGTGACTCGCAGAATCATTGCAGAGGGTCAGCGGACAGGCCTTAAGCAGAATGGTGATCTGGTGACACTGGGTTTGTCTTCAGCCCCTCTAGACTCCCATTTGCTTCGAAAGCTGAGTGACCTTTCTCCTGAACCTTCAGGAAAGGACCCAACACAGCTTC
>RJWJ010025811.1:0-23233 GCA_004363605.1 Indri indri | reverse complement strand
ATATTGATTTCTTCTCTGGTAATTACAGGCCAAATGTTTAAATTATAGGCTTATATATTAACTAGGTATTTATTCCCCTCAATCAAAAACTGTGTCTGTAGGAGCCACCAAATGGAACATTTCTTAGTCAGGATCCTCTTGCTCAGGACCACATGTCATTTTTTAGTGGAGTTTGCATACCCATTACTCTCTACCTGGAGCACTCTTCCCCCATCTCCTTAAGCCTTACGCCTTCACTTCCCTTAAGATTCAGCTCAAACGTCAGCATGTTAATAGGCCCACTCCTGATAACCCAATTTAAAATCACATCCATCATCCTCCCCGCTCCATACTCTATTCCTCTTTCCTGCTTCGCTTTCATCCATGACACCCGTCCGTCTGCCACACCGTAACTGCAACTTGTTTGTTTTGTTTATTTGCGTGTCTCCCCTCACTAGAGTATAAGCTTAAGGAGAGCAAAGGGGTTTTTTTTTTGTTTGTTTTGTGTTATTGTTTTTGCTCTTTTGTTTGCTATTATATCTCCAGGGCCTAGAACAGTGCCTGACACATAGTAGGTGATCGATTAATATAAGGTTATTAAGCATGAAATATCCAATTTCCTTAAGTACTAAGTTTGACAGTTGATATCTCTGACATTTCACTCTGACACTTCTTATTTTATTTTCATTGTGATGGTACATCCTCAGTCTTTCAAATACATGGTTGGGCTGTGATTTTCTCTCAAAATTTTTTTTAGAGTAATTTTTGTGAAATCATGGAGAAGTCAAAAATTTGTGTTATTTTTTAATATGAGTTCCGTCGTGGAACCAATGCTGCGCAGACAGCTCAAAATATCAACGAAGTGTTTGGGAAGGATGTGGCTAATGAATGCACAGTATATCAATGGTTTGAGAAGTTCTGTTCTGGGAATTTTAATCTTGAACATAAGCCATGTGGGTGACCTGAGACCAAAGTGGATAATGATGAGCTGAAAGCTGTAGTGGAAGCGAATCCATCTCAAACTACGCGTGAATTAGCAGCAAGGTTTGACGTTACTATTCCAACAATATTGGGCCATTTGAAACAAATGGACAAGGTAAAGAAGCTGGATAGATGGTTACTACATGAATTAAATGAACGTCAGAAGAGAAATCCTCTAGAAGCTTGCCTTTCTTTGCTGTTACGACATAAAGGGGAACCATTTCTATACCGTATTGTTACATGTGATGAAAAATGGATTCTTTCTGACAATTGCAAGCGTTCGGCACAATGGTTGGATAAAGATGAAGTGCTGAAACACAGTCCAAAACCAAATATTCATCAAAAAAAGCTAATGGTGTCTGTTTGGTGGTCCAGCACTGGTATTATCCAATACAGCTTCATGAAACCTGGTCAATCAATTACAACAGATGTCTACAGCAACCAAGTGGATGAAATGATCAGGATGCTTGTGATCAAGCAGCCAAAATTGGTCAATAGACAGGCCAATCCTCTTGTAAGACAACGCTCAACCACATCACACAAACAACACTGCTCACACTGTCGAAGCTGGACTTGGAAACTCTCTGTCATCCACTGTATTCACCAAACCTTGCAACTGACTACCACTTCTTCCAGGCTTTGGACCACTTCTTGCAAGGAAAAATATTCAATTCTCAACAAACTATGAAAACGCCTTTCGTGATTTCATCACCACTCACTCTCCAGGGTTCTTCATTGCTGGCATAAACAAGCTACCTTTAAGATGGCAAAACTGTGTCAATAGTTTAGGCACATACTTTGATGAATTGTACTGCTTCCTGTTTGAGATGCAATAAACTAAACTTTTGATTTGGAATCAGACATTTCATATTCAACAACCTATGTTGGCTGACTATTAAATAGATTGATACACTTTATTGTAACACTTAATACTAAATTAATGACAATAACCATATCTTACCTCAGTTCTCTTCTAGACAGTATACATTTGCTTCTCAGTTAGCTGCTGTCAGCATATGGCATTTCACAGCTCAGGAGCTGCAAGGGTTTAAGGGGGAACTAACATTTCTTGGGTGCTTATAGCTCTTGAGCTGTGGATCACTGGGCATTTCTCTGAAATTCTCTGCACAAACCAAGCGAGTATCAGGTGGAGCCAGGATGATGGAAAGATCATCATCCTGGGCTTTAGGACTCACTGTCACCAGGGTGTCAGGCAAGTCACTTCACTCCCTGAACCTCAGTTACCTCCACTGTAAAATGGAGATAGCATTTGCTCTGCTTCACTCACCAGGCTGAAGTGTGGGTGAAATGAAAACCCCTTCCCCACTTCCCTGCTGCACACTGCTTACCTTAGCCTCTGGACCCCACTCTGTTGCAGAAATCTGATAAACTAACCAGAGCTAATGGGGATTAACAGGTTAATGTAACTGAGTTAAAAAAAAAAAAATGGAGACTTTGGGGAACACCTGGCTTCATTCTGAAAGAACAATTTCAGATAAACCATGAAGGTAAGAATTTTGGCCAGAGTATGGGGTGGTGGTTCACTGTTTGGTGTGCACTAAATGTTCCTTTTGGCATGTACTAAATTTGACTTCGAAATGATCCTGGCAAAAATAGCTGCAGGTTCTGGAGAATTAATTATTGATTGGATTCTGCAATTCAGCAAATGTCCTGAGCACCTACTATTGCATCTGGTACTCTGTGAGCCGGTGGCTGTGGCTGGTTCCCTACCTCAGGTATATACACGTGCTTTCTAATGGGTCATGTCCAAGGATTTACAACCCATTATTGTCCTGCCACAAAGTAGGAAAACACAAGGCGCCTGGGAGAGGAATTGCTTCCCCGCCCTCAGAAAGCCCTTGGTGTTGTCTCTAGGTTGATAGGCATTTTACCTCCAACTCTGAGGAATACCATTACTGAGATACAGTAGTTAAAATTCACTTGTGTCTACATTTCTGTCCTTTGCATCATGTCAAATTTGCTTTTCCTTCTGCATATTTTCCTCTTTCCTCTATGTTTGTATCTAGGTTGGTGGTTGATTTATACTGGGAGGACTGTGGTATGGTGGGGGGGAGGTGCATGTAAAATCATTATACATTGTCAAACTGCATGTCTGCTAAACTCTCATAGAATCAGCCAGACCTGGTGACACACACCTGTAGTCCCAGCTACTTGGGTGACTGAGGTGGGAGGATTGTTTGAGCACAGGAGTTCCAGGCTATAGTATGTTATGATCACACCTGTGAATAGCTACTGCGCTACAACCTGGGCAACACAGCAAGACCCTGTCTCTTAAAAAAAAGTGGGGGTTGAAGAGAAAAAAGAAAATCTCACAGAATCTTTATGTGGTGTTGGGTTCCAGGTTAGGCTTATTGCATTCTTGGCCAGTTCAGTCTGTGCTTCATAAGGAACGTACCTGCCATGGGTCTTCGATATGTATCTTTGCCCTTTATTAATCCTCCACAGCATGGTTAGGGCCAAAGTCTTCCAAGACTTCCCCCAAGAGAAAGGTTTAGGGAAAATGCATTATCTCCTCTCTGGACCTATAAGACTTTGCTTAAGGGAAGAAAAAAAAATTTTTTTTTTTTTAATTGTGGACCTCATCCTCCATCCAGACTTCCTATATGGTACCAAAAAAAGTGTAATCTTGATCTATAGAGCCTCAAAACCCAAGTTCTTTCATTCTTTCAACAAAAATTAATTGAGGTCTTCCTATGCACCTGCAGATAAAGGAGCGAATGAGAAAGAAATGGTCCTTGCCCTCCTGGAACTTCCAGTACTGAGAGTCCGGCAATAAAAAGAGAAAATAAACAAACTGACCTAAGGTAACTGCCAGTAAGGGAAAGAGCATGGGGCAGTGAGAAAGAAAAGCAGGAGCTCATTTAAAATTCGGCGCTGGGAGTCAGCCAGGTGAAGAACACCGGTGCTGGGCTTCAGACTGAGACTCTAAGAGGGAGGGAGGCCAGTGAGGCTGAAGCCCAAGGAGGGACGCAGAGCCTGGCTCAGACAAGGATGTGGGCAGGCTCTCCAAAGTGCCCCCCAAGCCACCATCACAACTGACTTCCCCCCCAGAGCCTTTAGGTGATGGAGAGAATGGTGAGACAGGGGTATTCTTTCAGGGCAACATTGATCCCTTCCCTGCAAATAAAGTCCCCATGCTGACTCGTTAATTTGTTGAGGACAAAGGAGGAGTACAGGGGAAGGTGTGCAAGAGGCATCCTTGAGGACTAAAATGCAGTCCCCACTTTCGGTTCCAGTTAAAACCAATTTAAACCAGTTTAAACCCAAAACGCACTGCTGGCTCCAGGAAACTAGTGGCCTGACCTGTATTTTTCTCCTTTCTGCTCCCCTAGGCTCTTTCCACGCCCCCAATAAATATCTTTTATTTCCTCGATGACTGTATCTTATCTCTAAACGTGGTATCGGGAGCACAGGTAAAAACTAGTGTGCCATGCTGAGGTCAAAGCCCTGAAACAATCCTTGCCCCCTGTTCTACATGACCTTGCTAGAAGCAGAGGCCAAATGTAAGAGGGAGGAGACGCTCCCCTGGCCAAACTGTCTGGGTGGCAGAAATGTAGGAGCAACAGCATAACAGCTCCACCAGCTCCCATGCCCTAGGTTGGGGCTTGGCAAGTGTTAACAATCCTCCTCCCTTGGAGTTTATCTCCAGAAAATGCTTGTCAGGATGGCTCATGCCCCTTGGGCTGCTCAGGTGGCCACATATTAGGAGAAGCAGATATTTAATAATAAAGTTTAATCAGTAGTCTCAAGCCAACTGACAGGAGACCTTAATGGTAGTTCATGAAGCAAACACATAAAAAGATAGCCATATCCTGATAAACTCAACGTGATTAACACATGGTTGCTTTTCTGGCTAACTCGATTTCTCCTGCAAGTTGGGAGAAGAGTTCATCCATTGCCGGTGGGCAAAAGATTTTCTCCATAGTCTGCTGGGTATTTGGCCTCCACCCTGAGCTATTGAAAAAAAAAAATAACAGCTGTTTTTTGACTGCTTATCATGAGTCAGAGCCTGGGCTATCCACTTTATCTCCTTAATCATCTCTCTAATCCCCAAGCAACCCTAGGAGGGAGATACTAACACCTTCTCTGGTTTTGAGATGGGGAAAAATGAGGCAGGTACAGAAAAGAAGATGTGAAACTTGGGCAATTGATACCCCTACTAAGTGGTGGAGATGAGAAACTGGAGTCAGGCAGTTAGACTCTAGCTCCCCCTTTAAATGACTTAATGTCGTCTACATTTGCTGGCACCACGGGGGACCTGTCAGGTCTCAGAGCAGGGCAAAATTACAGCTATACAAAGGAATAAGTTCCAGTGTTCTTAAGCACTACGGGGGAATAATTATTCTATATTTTCAAATAGCTAGAAGAGAGCATTTTGAATGTTCCCAACACAAAGAAATGATAAATGTTGGAGGTGATGGATATGCTAATTACCCTGATTTGATCATTACACACTGTATACAGATATCGAAATATCACACTATACCCCATAAATAAGTACAATTATTATGTGTCAAGTAAGTTTTTTAAAAAATAATAAAAGAAAGTAAATGGGAAACCATAGGAGACTAGAGGTGATCTGGAGGCTGGGTAAGGTGCAGGGAGGGGTCTGTGTGCACCCCTCATTGCAGTAGTAAAATCACCATGCACAGGTCTCCATGTTTGTTCATGGAAGTGTCTCTTTAGGATTTATGCCTGCCTAAGTTTTGACTTTTGGGTGGAAAGAACTGTGCTAAATATGGAAAGGAAGGCTTTAAAAAAAATCATACAATTTGGTTTCATGCAGCTAATGAATTCTATGAAAAGGAAGGGTGTGTTGTAAATGTTTAGAAAAGGGGCTTTGGTTAGAAAAGGGGCTAAAATATTTCACTCTTTTACTCCATACTCCCAAATCACACACAAAAGGGTAAACGTTGCAATGACTTCCCATTTTCTGGTTTTTACTAGTATTGACTTCAATGCCTGTCCTCTTAGATCTCACCCCTGGATTACCATTGTTTTCAACATGCCATGCATATGCCAAGTTTACCTTCCCAAAAGTCTTGAGCTTTTGAAGTTGTTGCAAAGTTAACTATGAACTTACCGGACTATCTGTAACTACTCTTTTAAAATTGCTTTGGAAAAAAGCAACCTATTCAAACCCTTCTCCTGCATGGCGCTCTGTCTATCTGGCCAAGAGCCAATGAGACCAAGAAATGGATAGAGGGTCGGAATAGCCTGGTCGAAGTGGGCTTGGATGTGCCTGGTGGGGAAAGAAGAGATAAAGAACTGTCATTCTTCTGCCATCAGCTCCACCTGGGGCAGTGGAGGAGTTGAGAGAAGGGAAGGGAATGCACAGTTTTATGAGCATATTCCATAAGCCCGGCACTGTACTGGGAGCTTTTACAAATATTTTGCAATCTAATTGTTACAATTGTATAGCTAATAGCTAACGTTATCAAGCACAATGTTTTAAGTGCTTTACAAGTGTTAACTCATGTAAGAGTCACGACAACTCCATAAAGCAGATTCTATTATCCCCACTTTAGAACGTGAAGAAATCGAGTCATAGAGACATTAAGTCATTTGCCTAAATCACGCAGCTGGCAGTGGCAGAATCAGGATTTAAACCCAGCTCTGGAAACACTGATCTCCACTTCTGTGCCTACTGCATTCTGCCCTTTAGGAACAAATTCAGATAAGCCTCTTTCTTTCCTGATTCTCTGTTCTTTCTCCTCTGCCCTTAATTCTCCCCCGCTTCATGCTTTCCTCTCCCCATTTCTCTTCCTTTCCTGTCTTCTTTCCTTTCCTTGTTTTCCTTCCTTCTCTCCCGTTTCCTCACTCATGCCTCAAGTCTGCCAGGAACCCTCAAAATGGACAATAGGGCTCAAAAGGTTAATGAGTTCTGGCACTCGTTAATTTAGGCAGACTCACACAGCTGCAGAGTAACTGCCAATCTGACCGGAAGACGGGTAATAACTGAAAAGTAAATGCTTATCTCAGGAAATGCTGACCTGATGAATTGGCCCATTTGTTGTGACAAAGGGGTATTTCGATTTTCATTACAGTCAGCGTGGTGACCAATTAGATCAGATAATTAAGTGCTCCCTGGATTAATTGTTTAATGATTTGATCAAGGGCTTGGTTATTGACGTGCGTGTTCAGGTTAACCAAATTACACCGCCTTATCCTTGGGGGACTCCTAGGAGCCCAGCAGGCACAAAAGTATAGATATGAAGTTCCTGGTTTGTTGGCCTGGGTTTATAAGAAACCCAAAGATCTTTGGAATAAAGGGATTAAAAGTTATCAATCCCTCAAAAACTCCAGAAAACTCATTCACGTCTACAATCCTTTTGGTACATTACGCCATCTGTACATTTCCTATTCAAGTTCCTATGCTGTCCAGGGCTCTGACCTTGATCTTTCCTTTTATTTACCTGCCTACTCACTCCCATGCATGCCTTCAAGTCCCATCTCTTGCTGCTGACTCCCAGACAGGTGACTCCAGAACAGACTCTCAATGGATATTACTTACCACCTTTCTGAAGTCTCTGCTTGGCTATCCCTCAGGCATCTTACCATCAACCAGAATTAAGTACCCTGACCTTTCCCCATACAATTCTGTTCATGGTATTTCTACAAGCTAAAATCCTTGATTAATCCTTGAGTCCTCCCTCTCAGACACCCCATATTCAGTAGGTCTCCAAGTTCTGTTAGATTACACCAAGGAGATAACTTCCACATCCTTCTACTTCTCTATCCCTACTGCAACAGCCTTAGTCCACCATCTCAAACAGGGTTAGCCACAGGCTTATAATGAGTGTCTGGGAGAGAGTATGTATTTGCTTCCCTATTTGTTTTCCTTCATAATCTCTAAGCTACTTAAGGGCCAGAACTATGTTTCATTCACCTTGGGATACAATTACTAGTATATCTGAGCTAGGCTCACCTCCCTGCAGTTTGCTATTCATGTTGCTGCAGAACTTCACTTTCTGCAAATCATCCCTTTATTTCCATCAGTTTTCTATTACTTACAGAATAAGGTTAAGCGCATTGTCATGGCATACAAGGCCCTTCACAGTGTGGTCACAGTTTAATTCTCTACCTCCTTATTTCCCACCATTCATCGCCATCTACCCAACTCTCCAGCAGAACTCAGATGCTTCATTGCCCTGAACAGGCCATGCTCTATGTGTCCCCATCACTGTACATACAAGGTGGCTCCTGCTAGAAATCACTTCCCTGTGCACTGACCCCAGTGGTGCCTGGAAAATGTCTTATCTTTTGAAATCCAGCTCAGTGTCCCCTCTTCTGAGACACCTCCCAGGCAGCTCCTGCTCTGTAACCATCCACCCCCTTGATTCTTATCTCCACATATAATGTTGTTTTTTCAAGGATTCATTTACTTGTATCACTGTCTGTCTTAGTGGTCTGTGGCTGCTGTAATAAATTACCATGGACTGGGTGACTTAAAACAACAGAAATGTATTCCCTTGCAGTTCTGGAGGCCAGAAGCCTGAAATCAACAACATTGGGTTAAATTAAGGTGCTGACAGGACCATACTCCCTCCAGAGACTCTAGGGGAGAATTAATTCCTTACTTCTTCCAGCTCCTGGTGGTGGTTGGCATTCCTTGGCTTGTGGCCACATCATTCCAATCTCTGCCTCCATCTTCGCATGGCCTTCTCCTGTGTATGTGCGTGTGTGTGTGAGTGAAATCTCCCTCTACTTTCTTCTTATAAGACACACATAATGGCATTTAGGGCCCACCTGGATAATCCAGGATAATCTCCCTGTCACAGAGGTAAAGGCCTGAAAAAGAGGAAAATATTTTACAAGCTGTCTCTTTTACCACCCCCACCCCACTCTTTTTGGGAATTAAAACCTACATCCCTGCCTGAGGCCAGTAATCAGAAGGGCAGAGGAATGCTCTTTGCTCTTTGTTTCCAGTATCTTAAACCACAGGCGATGGTTCAACAGAATTGTCTGGACAGAGGTCACAGGGTCATCTTTGCAGGAGATGTTATAGTTAAAAAGCAATAGTCCCAAGCTGAAAACCCTTCTTTAAAAGCTCCATATTTCTGCTTGAAAGCAGGACAATGGTACTTTAAAAAGAGAGCCTGCCATCCTCCTCATTTGCCAGCAGATTAATAAATTTCTCTTTCCTTTTCCTCAAACTACTTGTCCTCGTACTTCATTAGGCCTTGGTGACAAGTGCCAAACTTTCAGTAACATCCCATCTCAAGATCTGTATTCATGTATGCAAAGACCCCTTTTCCAAATAAGGTAACATTTATAGGTTTCAGGGAGAATCAGGAGCTAATATTTTGGGGGCCACCATTCAGTCCACTACATTGTCCCAATAGACTGGGACCTCCTAAAGGGCAGGGATTGGATTTTGCTCATATTTTTATTCCCAGCATTTAGCATTAATAGTCATCCAACAAATGTTTAATGAATGGATGGAGAATAAATGAACATTCTTATCTTGGAGGTATTGACTATTTGTTCCACAATCATTTATTGATCATTTCTATGTACCACACACTGCACTAGGCATAGAAAGTAAAGAAACAGCATAAAACAAACGTGGTTTTGCTCTGGAGGAGCCTACAGTCTAGCGGGGGAACCAGACGCTTAAAAGGGATGCACACAAATAATATATAATATTTTCCTATTGTGTAGCTTCCTTCTTTACTTCCATTCTTTCTTTTATGTGATAAACTGCTTGTATCAAATTGCTCTGTGTTCATGATCACTCTGTCATTGGCTCAACTCAGTACCAGTACTCCTTCTTGACACTGAACCGGGGGGCCAGGGAAACCACCACACGGACGAACCTAACACAAGGAAGAGCTGTGTTTTACAGTTAGCAAAAGGACCTTTGTGAAAGGTTTTGTTTCAGGACACCAAATTTCTAGTTATACTGAAAAATAGTGACATCATAAGATGGCATGTGAATGACCTTAGAAGAGAATAGAAGGGCTGACTTTAGAGGCTGGCACATATAAATATTTTTTGACAGGACAAAGGAACAAGAAATACATAATATTCCAAACTGGCAGGGGGTGGGGTGGCAGGAGGTGGGCAGTATGTATGGTTCTGTCACCAAATACATCAAAATTTCATTGTGTAAGGGGTTGAGGAGGACAGAGAGAAGGGGGATTGCTGTAGAGGAGGGCTGGGCATTGAAACCAAATGCTCGCTTGTTTCTAATCCTATACTTCTCTCAACTGCTCAAGTCAGATCTACTACAGCAAAATTTTAATAATACTTAGCATAAATGCTCAGTTTGGTATTTACTGAGTACATAAAGGAAGGTAGCAGAGTATTAGCAAGATATGGGATCAGTTTGAGATATGACTTCCAGTAACCCCTTACCTCATTATTTCTCATTCAGTCATGACAAATGGGGATAATCATGCCTTCAGTTATTTATTCTTAATATTAAAAAACATTTATTGAGCACTTCCTACATACTCAGGCACTACACTAAATATTCTACATGCACTATCTCCTTTTACCCTCTCACATATCCTTTGAGGTAGATATTGCTTACAAGCTCATTTTATAGGTGAGCGAAGTAGAAGCAGAGAGGGTAAGTACCTTGACCAAGGTCACAAAGCAAAGTTTGGATTGGACCCCATGCAGTGTGATTCCAGAAACAAAGCTCTTAAAATCACTTCATTACACTGTTTACTCCTCACTTTTCAGAGATTTAGATTTTAACTTGGCTCCTTAAGAGAAAATTAAAACATGTAACAACAAATTGAGGAAATCAAGATATCTTCTTCTTTCTTGAAGATTCATTAAAATTTTCCTTTTAAAAAGCTACAATATCTGGAGTGTGAGAAGAAGTGGCTATTAAATGACAATCCCCATTTGATTGATAGGCCATGGCATTTTAGATTATTTATGTTGGGAATTCCCTATATTGTTCATGTTTGATTGTCCTAACATGGGAGGCTCCATTTCTATTCCATCTGAAAGTCCCTTGGGAGAAATTTCTGCTGAATGGTCAACTTTAGTTCCCCTTTGATTGATAGGCATTGGCAGTTTAGATTGTGTTGGGAATCCTCTACATTGTCTGTGTTTGATTGTGAGTTTTGTCCTAACACTGAAACTCTGTTTCTGTTCCATCTGAAAGTCCCTTGGGAGACATTTCTGCATGGTCAGCTATGAACCTACGACAGAGTTGTTGGTTCTTTACCCAGGAATTTGTTGTTTGGATCCTAATTTTGATTTGGAAGTACATTCTAATGGGTCTTCTCCATTGTCTCTTCCTCCCAAAACCAATCTTAATCGGCCTTTCTGTGCTTTTGCAAAAGAGGAAACTGAACTGTCTCATTTGTAGATAAATGAGCTTTCAAAGAAGAATGGAAAATAAATCCTTTAAAAATAAAGAAAGACAAGGAGAACCACCCTCTTTGGTTACCCCAGTTGGTTTATGGTGCTTCTACTTGCAAGTATTTGTATAAATGGGAAGATTCAAAGGCATGCCAGGTTTTCTAGGGTGGCCAATACTTGTGCACAAGTTTTGTATCAAAGAAAATTCAGAGCTCAAATGGTTGACCTGCCACTACAGAGTTAAAATGTTGAGTTTCAAGCTGTCTGCTTGAGATAAACTCATTGTTTATGGTATACAGAATGATCTGTGTTTGTAAAATTTTTGATTAATGAGGTCTTCCCGCCCCTGCTGGAACCCCAAAGCTGGCTGGGGCAAGGCACCAGGAGAGGCTACAGCCCAAGAGTAGACCCAGTGGGAGGGAAGACTAGGACATGCGGTCCACCACCAAGGCGGAAGGAACACCTGCCACCACCGTCATCTTGGCACCATGGGAGGGGCCGAGAAGGGAGATCCCTGAATTAATTCTTCAATCTCATGCCCATTAGGTTATGACTCGGCGTTGGAAAGGGTCTATCCTTATCCACCAGGGAGCTCAAGTTGGCCAGAGGGCACCCACAGCCAGGCAAGGCCATTAGCAAAAATCCTTCACAGCTGGTTAATGCTGCCTTTAAAGTAAACTAAAAACTGTGTGCATTCTCTAGCTACACCAGCCAAGGATCCTTTGAGACAGTCGAAAGGAAAGGCCACCCTAGCGTGGAGTACAATCAGTGTGTTCTTTGGAAAAAAGAAAGAAATTGGAAAGAACCCTGCCCAAAATTGCAAAGGGCTCCAGGTAACAAGAAACACCCAGGAAAGCAAGTGGTTCCTTCAGGTCTGGGACTCGGACAACATAGGAGGGAGCCAGGGGTCCCTGCCTCACTAGTAGCTCCAACCCAAACATCCCCATAGAAGGCTCACATATAAATTAACAGTGGGGACCTGATTAGTGGACTAGGCAGTGGGAGCACCAGGAGCTGTTCCAAAAGTGACAGAAACTCACCTTTGAGGGCACCACTAAGCTCATGCTAGATGACTACCAGGGCCTGGTCAAACATGCAGAGACTGCCATTGCTGAGCAGTTCATTTTAAAGTTCAGGCCTCAACAGACTAGCACATCGTTACAGCACTGGCAAGAATGAAAGCTACCAAAAGTGAGTAAGGCCACATAGGCTGACAGGACCCCGGGACGTGCAGAGAGAATTTAAATTCCTCATACGAACGAGTACAGATATGTGCCGGATCTACGTGCCACTAATGATATTGTACTTGGTTGCATTTGAGTGGCAGGATCCTGGGACTGGGGTGGCCTTGCAATGCTGCTGGACTGTGTTCGGGGCTTTAAAAGGGCTCTCCTGCCCTGTTTGATGCTTAGCGGAGAACTTGTGGAACCTAAAATTGGGCAGATTTGCGAACAACAGCCTACTTATCTAAGATCCCCAGGAATGACAGGGCTCTGTCGTGTCTGGATCCCAGACCTGAGACTGATGAAAAAGCCCTTACATGGGGCCCATAAAGGGGCAAATGTGGAGCCCTTGATCTGGACCATGGACTGTCAAAATGCCTTTGGAGAACTAAAACAGAGTCTTGTGATTGTCCCCGCTTTGGGGTTGCCTGACTCACAGAAAAGATTTAATACGAAAAACAAAGAATGAGCCTCAGATTCTTAGTACAGATGCCCGGAGACATCCCAGGCCAGTGGCATACTTCTCAAAGTCACTGAACAGTATTGTGAGAGGATGGCCTCTTTGCCTCCGAACAGTAACAGCTACTCGTGAGTTGTTATTAAAGACTGTGTTTTTCTCAATCCGGCCACCCTTCTGCCAACCACAGAGGATGAGCCTTTGCAACATGCCTGTCTAGGAGTTCTGGAGGCTGTCTGGAGATGCAGTGATCACAGCAGTGACACTGCCACCTGGGACTTCAGCCCAAAAAGTTGAGCTGATTGCCAAAGGAAATCAGGCCACTGGCACAACAGTTAAGGAGGTCACCGGTGGTGATCTGTTTCTCAGGGCCTTGATATCCCAGCTAGATTTAGATGCCCTCTAAAACTAAAGACTGGGGCTCTGACACTTGGGATAACACAACTAAATGGAGACAGAATTCTCATAGACTCGTTCTCCTACACAAAGCTTTGGTTTGGCCTCTTATGAGGCACCTCCATGAATACACACATTGGGAGTGTGGTGCCTTGGTGGATGTGGTGGGGCCTCATTTGAGAGAACCCCATTTACAACTAACTGTTTATGTGCTTGGGGAAGTTCAAGGACAGAAAGATGACCTGCTACACAGGGAGCCCAACATGTGGGGGTCCACCCATTCAACGATTGACAGTGTCACTTGGATGCCTAGGCTTGTATCAGTAGATCCCTTTTCAGGCTGGGTAGAGGTTTGTCCTACCTGAAAGGAGAAAATGTCTCTGAGCTTCTGAGACAGACTCCTGCCAGGAGCTGCTTGCCTGAGACAGGACCTTCACCAAGTTCCTTCACATATTTGCCAGCACAGAACAGGAAGAGGCCTCGGAGGACAACAGGATAACGGACATCAGCAGTCCAGAGAAAGAGGCTGAGCAGATAGAGAACAGCATGCTGGTGATGGATGCTGTGGACAAACAGCTACAGAGACAGCTCAGCAGCTCCTGCTCTTACAGCGAGGACATCAGCAGGCACCCTACTGTCAACAGGACCCAGGAGCACACTCCATGGAGCCCTGGACATTTCACAAGAGTGATAATGCACCCTCCTTTGTAGCAAAGGTAATCCAACAAGTAAGCAAAGCCTTACATCTAGAACAGAAATTACATATATCCTGGAATTAATATAAGAAACCCATCTAAAGTGAGATAGGGTGTTGCCACTTGCCTTCCTCTGGATAAGGGTAGCCCCTTAGAAGCAGGCTGAAGTTAAGCCCCTAACAAAAAATAATTTATGAGAGACCCTTCCTAACACCCTGAGGTAAGTAGGATAATATAACCACAAGTAAAAGAAAATGGAATAAAACAATATGTCAAAGGAGTGGGTCAGGTGCTAACCACTATACATGAGTTTGCCTCTTTCAGAGCCCTGCCCCAGTTGGAAGCAGAGAAGTGGAAGGGACCCTATGAAGAGCCTCTAACAACTCACATCTCGTTGAAATTGTCAGAAGTGAAACCTTGGGTCCATCATACCAAAGGAAAGAGGTGTAACCCCCAGTGGAGGGGCTAGCCTTAGGCAATCTAAAGTATCTGTTTGAGAAAAAGACAAATAAAATAAAATTGTTGATATCTATAAAAAAATTATAATAGAAATTTTTAAAAATCAGTGTATAACCCAAAGAACAAAATAAAAATATTTGAGTCCATCCTGATATAAATAAACAATAGGATAAATCAACAAATGAAGGAGAAGGACCAATGCTTACATAAGGATTCCAATGAATAATCATAGAAGGATTAAAGAAAATAGAAAATCACCATTAGAATATCAGAGTAATAATTACCATTCGCAAGATCCACCAATAAATGCTAAAATCTGTGCATAACAGTTTAAGAAGAAACGAGATATTTGCATAGTCTCAAATTATCTGTTCCGCTGCAAAAAAGAAATTATTACTTACAAAGGCAAAAGTAGTCATTATACAGTGGAGAAACCAGGCAGACAGCACCTTAACCAAGTGATTGAGGCTGACATTACCAGTAATAAGAGATATCTACATTATGTATCTCCGATACGATGCACTGAGAAGGGACATCACCTCTGTGATATTCTTCCCAATAATGCATAACCTCAATCCAAGTATTAATATCATAAAACATCAGACGAGCCAAACTCATTCTACAAAATAGCCAACCAGAATGCTTTAAAAGTCTCCAGGTCAAGAAAGACAAGTGAAGACTGAGTAATTATCACAGACTGAATGAGCTAAGGAGATGTGTCAACTGTGTGCCATCATGATTAGATCCTAGAACAAAAAAAGGAGAATTGTAGACAAACTGGAGAAGTCTGGTTTATGGTTTAGTTACTACTATAATACTAATGTCAGTTTCTCAGTTTGGGTAATTGTATTATGGTCATGTAAGACGTTAATTTGAGAGGAAGCTGGGTGAAGGGTATATAGGAACTCCTGTACTATTTTAGCAATTCCTTATAATGCTAATATTATCCCTTTTAAAAGTTTAAATAATAATAGTAATAATAATCGGGAGGTCAATTTGACAGTTTAGCAAAGTATAAATTATAGATCACCCCAATAATACATTGGATATTCCAGAGGCTGGGCCAAGATAGTATTTCTAAGGAACTCATTTTCAAGCAACCCAGCTATAGTTATCCCTTAGTCCGTTGACCATTAAAATCTAGTCCACCCCCCAAAACACATAACCCCAGTCTAATCATTAGAAAAACGTCAGACAAATCCCAATTGAAGGACATTCATTCTACAAAATACCTGACCCATACTCTTCAAAATTGTTAAAGTCATGTAAAAATTGGAAGGAACTGATAGGAAGCAGAATGCAGAGGAAGTGGTTTAACGAACAAGTCATTGAGTAGTATTTCCTCACAGTACCAACTTAGTTCAATTTAATCCTGAGCATAGACTAAATTACTAATTCAAGAACAATATGTATAGAACCATCAGCATGTGTGCTCACATCACGAGTGTTATACCAGGTGAGTATGTAAATGACTAGCATGAGATCAAATATATACGTTAATAATAATTAACATTTATGGAATGCCTACTATGGACCAAGAACTCTGCTAAGTGATTTACGTGCATTTATTTAAACCTCAGAAGAAATCTATAAGGTAGATAGGACTGTCTTCTTTGTGTTACAGATGAGGAAGCTAAAGCCCAGAGATGTTAACCTGCCCGGGGGCACACATTTGCCCCTGGGACATTTGCCAGCAGGTAAGGATTAACAAAGGGGTCTTAACTTTTCACTTAATATTCTCATAATATGCTCTGGAAGAGGCACTGTATAATCAAAACTTTATTTGTGACAACATTGTTTTAGAAAGTGAAAGGACAAGCCAATGGGACTGAACCTGTTTTGAAGATTTTTTAGGGCTCTAAAAATATGCAAAGAAGTGGAAGATGAAATTTGGAGTTGATAAGTAATTCAAATTAAATGTATAAGAGAATGAATTTTTGAGCTGACAGTTACATGTCCAAAAGGGGATGTAGAATTCACAATATAGCCTGTTCTCTGATTCTGGCTGCCTTTCCTAGCTGGGTTAGGTTGGATCAGAAAGGTGTCACAGTAAAATATTTTTTAATGTTACAGAACAAAAGACAAAAGCCAATGGGAATCCTGTTTCCTATTTTTAAAAATAGAGCAATGGGCTGGGCCTGGTGGCTCACACCTATAATCCTAGCACTCTGGGAGGCGGAGGTGGAAGGATAGCTTGAGGTCAAGAGTTCAAGACCAGCCTGAGCAAGAGCAAGACCCCGTTTCTACAAAATATAGAAAATTCAGCTAGGGTGGTGGCACATGCCTGTAGTCCCAGCTCCTGAGGAGGCTGAGGCAAGAGAATCACTTGAGCCCAGGAGTTGGGGGTTGCAGTGAGCCATGACGACACCATTGCACTCTAGCTGGGCAACAGAGTAAGACCCTGTCTCAAAAAAAAGAGCAATGTAGTACTAACTACAAGTACATAAAAGTCAATTCTTAACTAGCATTAATGAATTTTGCCAAGGAAAACCTCCTCCATTTTCAATAAAGGGAATCATTTTTCTTTCCTTTTCATACCTAATTGCCCATAATTTATGTGTTCTTCCTTCTGTTTCTAAAAGTTTGATTGCATGGTAAAGAACACATTAAAGTTGCCAGTAGGTGCCCATTCAATCTCTTCATAATGAATTCAATAGACATATCCAATGATTATAAATAGTAACACCAGGACAAGCAGTCCTTAAACTTACAATGGGATGCATTAGTCAAAAAGGTATAATACATCAGAGATTGTGATTTTCTCGTAGGGACAATGTTGGCGTAGTTAGTTGGGTTATATTTGTAACCGAATGTCTGATGCCATACTTTCTTTTAAAGAAATGATCACAGTACCACATTTAATCGATTCTAAATTATACACCACATAATATACTTTTTAATGTGTATATAAATCAATTACCAATTCAGTCCCATAACCAAGTATAAAAAACTGTATTTATTTAAGAGGGTCTATGGAGAATTTTGGTGTGATGAGGAGTGAGGATCTGAGGGAATAGCTGATCCCTCCAAGAAATGATTGCATCTGGGGCTCAGGAGGCAAAGCAGATCCTAGGGAACGATCTATGCACAGAAGAAAGGAGCCTCAAAAGGGCAGAGTCAATGGAGGTAAGAGAAGCCTTGCACTTGACCCGGGAGGACCCCGGGGTGGCCTGTGAGCAGAGAGGAGAGAGCCTGAGGACTTCAATAACTGGCTGTACCGGATACTGTCCCCTTTTACCCAAGCTTTGGTTGGCTCTGGGAACCACCTACACAAAGCCTTTCTTCTTTGCTCATTGTTATTTTTTGTTTCTCTAGTAGCTCTTCTGTTCAACAATAGGAACATTAGTGCCTGTCTGTCCTACGGGCACATTCAGAGAACAGAATTTTTGCCTTACATCCACTCAAAACCTTAAAAAGAAAAAAAAAAAAGATCAGTGCTATTTAAACAGATACAAAAGGCAAATGATTATTATAGTTTCTCTTCTCATCTAAGTATACGGACACAACCAAGAATTCTATCTTAGCTAACTCTTGATTAGCTTTGTTTGTTGACAAGTAAAATTGGGGTGATGGAAGAGGACTTTCATTTTTATCCTATAAAAAAAAATTTTTTTACAATGAGCCTGTGTAACTTTTGCACCAAAAGAAGTCTTCTATTTTGAAAATGAACGTGAGTAAGACTGTAGAGAAACAAATTGACTTGAGTTAAATTAAGGAAAAGTAGAAAAGAAAATGAGAGCGATGTGGTAAAGCTAATCGATGCAAGATCTTGAGTATTAAGGAGAGCAGTTGGGGCTTCCTCTGCTTACCCGTTAGTGTTTATTCAAATTAGAGAAAGCAGAGTTTGCAAAGGGCTCTCGAGTATGGGAGTGAAGGGGGTTGACCGTCAGAAAACTTTTCTCCAGGAGT
This sequence comes from Indri indri, assembly GCA_004363605.1. NCBI lineage: Eukaryota > Metazoa > Chordata > Mammalia > Primates > Indriidae > Indri > Indri indri. Next base: position 4,787 of record RJWJ010025811.1, on the reverse strand, counting down.
ATCCCCTAACTCTGCGGTACAGATTCATGGGGACAGCAATAGCAATCCCTCCTCCTTCAGAAGAAAGTCCCCAAGAGCCTCGCCAGCTCACCAGCTGTAGTGATGTCGACCACTTATCAATCTGTGGTTCCAGGGTAGGGTACAGTACAAAAGGGGGTTAGCAAAGGGATTCGATGATGAAAACAGTATTTTCAGAAAATCAACTCTGGAGCAGCATGGAGTACGAATTAGAAGATATACAGTAGTAATAGGAAAAAACCCTACGGAAAGGGGGAAAACGGCATTTATGGAACACATCCTCTGTGCCAGAAACTTAATTTTCTTACCTAATTTAATCCTAAAATTGTCCCCCCTCCATCATGTAGGTGTTATTATTCCCACTTTAAATATGAGGAAACTAAAGAGTGATGAAGTGGCTTGCCCAGGTTCACGGCAAGTGAGTGGTGAAGTATCAGGACCAGGGCGGAGGTAGCCATCGTGGACAGGGAGGGCTGAAGCTGAGAGACATGGTGGAGCAGGAAGGGGACGGTGTGACTCTACAAGAAAGTCAAAAATTAAAAAGGAATCAAGGCTGATTCCAAACCCTCAAGCCGGGGTGTTAGAAGAGTGATGGGAAAGGAATTGGGGAAACCAGGAGATAAATTTGTAGGAAAGAAAGAAGTAGGGTTTTTTTTTTAATGTTAACAAAACTAAGTGTTTTTTAAAAAGGAAGCAATACAATATGGTATACATTGAAAAGTAAAAATCCTCTTTCTCCCTTTCCCACCTCTACTCTCGAACCACAGTGACTGCTAACTGCTTCTTGTGTGTTCTTTCTTCAAAGTTTCTTTCACACAAATAACCATCATACACTACCAGCTCTTATTTACATTGCCTTTAACAGTCTATTTTTAATACAGAGCTTTCCAGATGTGCCCCTTTCTTTTTAAAGGCTGCATAGTTTTCCATTGTATGGAGGTACTATACTTAACCAGTTCTGTGTTGATAAGTATTTTGGCTATATTTAGTAGGATTGTTTTTGTATGATGTTATTTCTGCCACTACTGTTGCTTGTGACTACAAAACATTGCTGCAATGCAAATTCTTGTATGAAATACAATTTTTTTTACAAGGTCTTGCCATGTGGCCCAGGCTGGAGTGCAGTGGCTAGTCACGGTGCAATTATAGTACACTGCAGCCTGGAACTCCTGGACTCAAGTGATCCTCCCACCTCAGCCTCTTGAGTAGCTGCGACTATAGGCACATGCCGCCATTCCAGCTTTTTTTAAATTGACATATAATAAATTACACATATGCATGGCGTACATAGCGATGTTTCAATACATATAATGCATAGTGATCAGATCAGGGTAATTAGCACATCCATCATCTCAAACCTTTATCATTTCTTCATGTTGGGAACATTCAGTGTCCTTCCAGCTATTTGAAACTACACAATATATTATTGTTAATTATAATCATCCTACAATGCTATAGAACACTAGAACTTACTCCATGGGTAGGATTCTTCCACAGATGAAGTTGGCTCACTTCCAAAATGTTAACTAATGCTGGCAATAAAGTGGAAGGTAGTTTCAAAATGACCAATTCAGCCATCCCATCCCAATGTACTCTGCACACCCATTATTTTACTAGGAGTCTCACCTCTATAGTAGAGACTCTACCAATGGGAGGGAGGCCTGAAGTGTTGAGGATGAAAGGTTATGATACTATATTTAAACATATAAAAATTTAATCCTCATTCCAATATTGCTATACAACTTAATCATATTGCTACACATAATAAAGTGAAATAAAAAGCAATAAAGGAAACATGACTTACGTTTGAATGAGCGTCATGGGCTCCAAGTGACCAATGTCAAGATTATACAGTGCATACTTCCTGCAAATGTTTCTGCATCGCGTCCCACTCACTTCCTCAACCACCCCACTTCCCACGTGTATCCGAGGGTGACTCTGACTCCACTACAGCACTCCAATCCGAACTCCTCCAATGAAAGGAAAATGCCTTAAAATTGTATTCTGCAGGATTGTTTCTTGTTTTCCTTTTGTACTTTTGAGTCTCAACTTTGACCAAAAGAAAAGACAACAGAAAGTAAAATTGTTTGTGAACAGTAATTACTGGCTGGTTTTACTCTTTTCTCTCCATTCTGAAATATGAGTGTCCACCTGGTGTCTTTGGACTCATCGTGATATTAAGAGGGATTAATTGACATTCATATTAAACTAGGGAATTATTTCCTTTGATGGATTGGACTCTTTTAGGGGTCAGTCTTTATGAAGTATATAAGAATGACTGTCTCATTTCCAAACTTCTCCAGGAAAAAGAAAGAGATCCTAGGTATGGGCATATTGGACCTTTGAAATGGCAGCCAGGAGTCTATTAGAAAAATCAGTATGATTTGAACTCAAGACATAACAGTAAATCTAGGGGAGGTGAAGTTTTGTTCCCTCCATGACCAAGAGATTTGCCTCCTGGTGTACACTCTGTCCATTTTGTCGAAGATGTTTGGGGATGTACTTGCATTATGCCAGAAAACTTGTCTTGATCTATTCAGTCAAATGCAAGCGGTCAACTCAGGAGAAGAAAAATTAAGTTAGTTATTTAAATGAGCCACTGATTGTCATAACTGACCAGTCAAGCCACAATATTAAATTTATTCAGTCTGCTCTATAACTTTTCATATTTCTTCACGTTTGAAAATCTGATGAAAACTGCAGAACATTACCCCTGAAATACTCACACTTACACACATACACACATGCATTTTTGCAGAGCTTTAATAGAGTCCCTGAATGCTAACCACAGATTCCTGAGGGTACCCAGACAGGCATTTCTGTTACATTTAAATTGAGTTTGAGTCATGACAATTTTATCCAGAGATTCTTACTTCTAATAGAATTCAGTATAGCCAGGAGGCCATGCCTTTTAGTGGCATAGAGTGATAACACGCTAAATATTAAAACACCCCTCTCAAAAGCTGTATGAGTCATGTGTTATCACATGTGAAGCAAACTTGCAGGTGGACAATTTGATGGCTTAGGAGAATATGGACATCAGAAATCTCTTTTTTGGCCGGGCGCGGTGGCTCGCGCCTGTAATCCTAGCTCTCTGGGAGGCCAAGGTGGGCAGATTGTTTGAGCTCAGGAGTTCAAAACCAGCCTGAGCAAGAGCGAGACCCCGTCTCTACTAAAAATAGAAAGAAATTAATCAGACAACTAAAAATATAGAGAAAAAATTAGCCTGGCATGGTGGCGCATGCCTGTAGTCCCAGCTACTCGGGAGGCTGAGGCAGGAGGATGGCTTGAGCCCAGGAGTTTGAGGTTGCTGTGAGCTAGGATGACGCCACGGCACTCTAGCCCAGGCAACAAAGTGAGACTCTGTGTCAAAAAAAAAAAAAAAAAGGAAAAAAGAAATCTCTTTTTTAAAATGAATATTAATTCTCTTCTTAATCAGATTTCTTCCACCATAAATGAGGAACAGAATAAAATTGGATTTTTATCTTAACTGAAATTTGTAAATTAGGTCAAATTAAGGGTTCAGCCTAAATTTGAAACTGTGATTATTCTATTAAAAGAAAAATGGGTAATTCTAGTCATTCATATTCATGCTTTAAATTAATGCACTTGGTGGGGCATGGTAGCTCATGCCTGTAATCCTAGCATTCAGGGAGACCAAGGCAAGCGGGATCATTTGAGGTCAAGAGTTCGAGACCAAGCCAAGCAAAAGCAAGACCCCATTTCTACTAAAAAAAGAAAAAAAATTAGCCGGGCATGGCGGCACGCACCTGTAGTCCCAGCTACTCAGGAGGCTTCAGCAGGAGGATCGTTTGAGCCCAGGAGCTTGAGATTGCTGTGAGCTATGATAACGCCACTGCACTCTAGCCCGAGTGATAGGGCAAGACTATGTCTTGAAATAAATAAATAAATACACTTATTTGTTTATTGATTCAATAGCCTTATTGAACTCTGGCTATATGCCAAGCACTGTGGATTTTTCCAACTCAGAATGGAAAAATAAATAAATAAATAAAACTCAGTCTGTCTTCACAAGGTAGGAAAATGGTAAAAAACCAAGAGAAGTATTTAATTCAAGTCATCATGTCAATTACAAGAATAAAATTTACAGGCTAGAAAAAGATTTGTTTCCTAGGATATATGCGTAAATCAACAAACTTGTTATATTAAGGCTCAACTGTTAAATTATTAATTTAAATGTGCTACTAAGTTATCACACTATGGCATTAAAAAGTTTGTTCACATCTACCACCAAAGCTTTAACTACATGAAATTGAGGCTAATCTTTTAAGGAATATGCCTTATTTGGGTGTTTGAGGAAGTTTTTGCTTCTTTTAAAAAAAGTAAAATGAAACAAACACCCACCATGATGGCTAAAACTGGAAAGACTGATAGTAACAAATGACGGCAAGGGTAAGGAACAACTAGGATTCTCGTACATTAATGGTGGGCATTTAAATTGACAAAACCACGTCTCAAAAACTATTTGGCATTTCATATAAAGCTAAACACATTTCTATCCCATGACCTAGAGATTCTCTAAGGACCCAAGAGAAATTAAAACATGTGTCCACAAAAGACTTATACAAGAAAGTGCATAATGGCCCCAAACTGGAAACAATCAAAATGCTCATTAGCAAGAGAATATATAAACATGTTTTGGCATATTCATACAACGGAATACTATTCAACAATTTAAAAACACAGGCAACTGATACACATAACAATATAGATGAACCTTGAAAATATTATGCTATGAGACAACAGAC
>RJWJ010025810.1:0-23533 GCA_004363605.1 Indri indri | reverse complement strand
TTCTACCAAGAACAAGCAAGATTAAGATAGTTAAAGATGACTGTGTTTTTGGGACCATAAAAGAAGAAGATCTTTGAAGAAAAGTCTGATATTTTAAAATGTCCTCTCACACTATTTCAAGACAATGAAAGAATTGGGGGTTGAGGTGGGCTTCCTATCATCAATGGAAGAAATGTGACCTCTTCTCATTTTTTTTTTTTTTGGCATCAAAATAGACTGTATTCATCAAGTATACCCCAGCAGTCCATGTAAATATGAAGATTAGAAAGAAATAGGAACCAAAGTTAGAGTTTTTTTAATAGCTCATAAATGGCAAGTTTGAATCAACTAATATTAAAGTTGTTCTATTTTTCCCCCTAAAATAGATATTTACATGGCCTCATGAAGTCTTTTGTATGTTCTGAAGTTACATGAATGAAAGGCTCATTATAAAATATTACGAATACATTTGGGATCAAGTTCTAAAGACATGACTCCTCAGCTGAGGAAAATATGGCTCTAAGAAGTGGAATCACAGAAAAAGAAACATGGGTTTCTCTGATCCAGCCACACTAGAGCAAGACTAGAGCAAGAAGGTGATGAAATATTGATTTGTTTCTGTACAAATTCTGAGCCTACCAATATGGAGGGACTCAGGGTAACAGGCTGCCAGCTCTATGTTCCACCATTGTAGTCATTGTACTCTGTCCGTAGGATCCTGAATTCAGTTCAATAATCAACATGCTATTTTGGATGTTTTTATTTTGGAAAGCAATAAGGCCCTTCATATCAGATACTTTATAAGTTTCTCAGCTTTAAAAATATGTATACTTTCTCGCTAGATTTTTTTCCTATCCAATTTCAGTTATCTCATGGTAATTAATGTAATTATGTAGAGAATTAAGACCACAATAAGCAAGAGGGAGAGAGGAATCTATATAATGTAATTAGAAAATGTAGTAGTCTAATGTTCTTTTCTAACTGGATTATATCATTGATTATATAATAAATATGAAATATACTCTAGTGAATGTAGAATTTACTGACAAAAATTCTATGACTGATCTTTTTGAAATGTAGAATCTATTAAGACCATATAATATTTATAAACTAATGCCTACAGCTATGTCTTCAAGTACCTTAAAGTTTTTGTATTTCAGGCTATAGTAGAATATTTTTGCAGAGGGAATCACAAACATCCCAAATCATCCATAGTGAGTGTATAGATGGATTAGGATCATCTTCAGATTAAAATGGAAGCTTATCTACTATTTTGCCAATTTGAGAATAGCCAGAGTATATCTTTTTTTAATAGCAAACACCTACACAATGTAAGGGGCTACATAAACACTAGGAATGCAAAAAGAATGCGTATTTGGGGTAAGAAGATGCGTATATTAAATCGAACCATCTGCGACTGCTATCTTTGTAGGTTAAAACTAGTTCAATGTGGTCACTTTTATGTGTTTCAACTTGATATGCAGGAGTGAGTAATCCCAGACAACTTGTAGTTGGTGTCAAAGTGTAGTGTGGACCTCTGTGTCAAAGGAAGTTGCGGGCCCTCAGGAAAGCCCTGAGGGGAAGAGGGACTTTGAAGAAAGAGAAGAGCTACACAGGAGCAAAGGTGGGGGGATCCTAGAGAAAGGGCAGGATAGCCAGATGGGAGAATAAGTGTGGTGTTTAGGAAACAGTGAGCAACCCTGCTCTGTGCTAGCAAAGTTTTAGGTTAAGGGAGTAGTTAGGCGATAAGAAAAGAGGTGAGAAGGATCAGGTTATATGCGTATACCAATGCAGTATCCCCCAAATATGTACGGAAGTTTATCCTTTATTGAGGATGACAAAAACAGAAGCATTGTATTTAGTAGGTTTTTTCAAAACATTGACATTATCATCAGTATCAGAATATGAGAAGAAAAATACACATGATGACATGCATTCTGTGGTATATAACGTGAGGAATAAAGGAACTGGGATAGTAGGGAACAAAATTCAAAACTTACTTTGTAAAATGACACATTCCTTAGTAGTTATGTGAGAGAAGACGCTTTGTCATAGATATGTATATATAGCCCCTTTTGGAATTACTGGGCCTATTTTTATCTAGAAGGAGTGTAGGAGTCTGTCACTTCGGGATCAAAACACTTGATCATTGGGTAAGAGGTCTGAGCTCCGACTGCCAGAGTGGGCTTCCCAGCTGCAGGGCGCGGGAGAAGATGGCAAGTGAGACCCTCTGCTCCTGGAGGTGATGACCTCCTGGGTGGCTGCCCCTTCCACCAGCACAGCCACCGGGCACTAGAGAAGACCAGGTAGGCCACTGTTGATATCCTTAGCAACTCCCAAGGGGTGTGGCACGGCTTTGGAAATTACCAGCGTGGGTGTTCATCTGCGCATGCACTCCCCAAATACCTGCACAAGTGGTCCCCAGCCAGCCACATTTTCTCCTGTTACATCTACATTCACCAACATCAATTCTCTCCCTTTCTAGATGTGCACCTGCATTTTTACTGCTTTCTATCCTCCTAAAATTACTAGCTTAAACAATTTACCAACAAACACACTTGAGTTTGAAAATGTCACACAAATAATAATACAAAAAGAGGCCAGAGCTGATTAAATTGTCTGAGCTCCTTTGGGCCCTCTGCAGGAAGCACATGCAGACTTGTCTGAAGAGCTGATGTCCTCCCCAGAGCGGGGTCCGAGTCTAGGTCAGTGTGTGGTGAACTTACAGCTTGCACACATCCCCTTGTGCACAATTAAGCAAATTTTAGGTTAAATATTTCAGTTAGATATTACCTTAAGATCACCCTCAAAGCAAATTTGAGAAGAGCTAAGTGATCCTAATTCATGGACAAACCAAATAGGTTTCAAGCTTTGGTGGGAAAATAGTGGCCAAATGGATCCTAAGATACACAAAAAAGTAAAAGCACAAAAGAAAACTTCAGCCATAGGCAAGTCTGCTCCCCTGGATGCTGTTTAGTTGTCCCTCCTTCTGCAATGAGTATGCGGTAGCCCCCCAGGCAGGCCTCCGGGAGTGGCCCAGGGCCATGCAAGGCGGCAGAGAGTATGTCCCTCCTTCAAAGAGTGCTCTCCTTCCTGTCATCAGTAATCCAAGAAGGTAGGTATGTTTTACTGCCACACAAAAATAAGACATGCTGAGTTCATTTAGAAAAAGTATGGCTAACCGGTTACTCTGTACAAGATGGCTTTTAAGCCTTACAATTGTACTTTCCCCCTATTTTATTGAGGAATAACTGTATTTGGCTTACAAGTAACTTTGTAACAGCTAATAGTTGTATTCTTATAAGTAAGCTGTTTGCATAACAATTTTCCAGGTAAGAAGAATTAGAACTATGGAAAAGTACATGATGTCATTGGTGGGCATGGGTCTTTGGTCTAGCCTGAACCCATGTACTTTTCTGTAGGGCAAGTCTTTAACTAACTTTAAGTAACCACATGGGCTTTATTTGTGTGATATCTTGAAAGAGGTTAGACATTCAGTTGATTTAAAGGCCGCTGACCCTAGTGATTTTGCACTGCTCCTGCACTAAATGTGGTGTCTTTCCTGGAAATGTGGGAACGCACAGCTGGCTGTACTTCCTAATGGGTTTTCCATCTGTCCACATGAGCACGTATTATTTGACAGGTTCTAGGTCGCAGCAGTCGTCTGGGGTGGAGGCACTTGGAGCAGCATGCCAAAACTGGTCATTGTGATTTGGCTTTGCTGTGGAAATGCATGCTCTATTCTTGTTGGAAACTGGTCCCAGCAGAATTTCTGGGGAGCTCCCCCTTTGTAATCGGGTCTAGTGTGCAGAGGAAGAGGTGATGGAAATCTGTATCTGGGTCCAAATCAAGGGAAGTTCAGAACTTAATTTTCTACAAAACAAAAATGATAAGTAAAACAAGTAAAATGGCAGTTATTAAACTTCTTATATATATATTGCAAAAGTCAACCACCTGGAGACAAGTTCTATTCAAAAATCAACTATTGAGTTGATTCCTAGATAGTGCCTCACGATAGCTAGTGGAGCACTGCATTCTCCAGAGGCACATATGGCGAGAAGTACACCTACTTATGCACAAAGGGAAAATGATTCCACTCCCCACGCCTTGTATAACACCGTGTTAAGGAAGAAAATAGTAAGATTAAGGTTTATTTTCAAGTATGGACTGAGTGTGAGTCACAGTGGTTAAACCTAAGATTCTTACGGGTAACTGGATTTTTATCAACTATGTACTGTAAGTACTAGTTACTTTTTTACAATCAACTATGGGTTTGTGTCATAAATGTTCTTTATCCTCTTTTTTCTTACCTCATCTCTTTTCCCGTTTCATTTTTCAAAATTAAAACAGAGGTGGCAATGCAGTCCCGGGGTTCATAATGAAGATAGTCTGAGATCTTAGTCAATAAATTCACTGCAGAAAAATCCTGAAACCTTGCTGCCCTGTTGCAAACTCCTTTACTTGGGATTTTTTTTTAATCTTGCTGGATTAACAAAACAAAAACAAGCACAAAAAACAACAAACTCCATTTTTTAAAAAAATGTATCCTATGAGCTGGAAGACACGTAAAATTCACTTTCCAGGTTTTACAAAATAAAAATCATTTGCAGTCATTGTTAAGAGTCTTTCCTCATTCTGTTTGCCTTAGAATAAATGCACAGGCTAACAGCAATCTGCGTTACTTACCCACCTTTTTGCTTTTTTATAAAAATGTTAACAAATTTTCCTTTCTTGCTGGTCAAGAGTTGCTATGGTTTCTTTTCTTTCTTTCTTTTTTATTTTTATTTTTTAGAGACAGGATCTTATTCAGTGTCACCCAGACTGGAGTGCAGTGGCATCATCATAGCTCACTATAACCTCAGAATCCTGGGCCCAAGCCATCCTCCTGCCTCAGCCTCACTAGTAGCTGGAACTATAGGCATTTGCCACCATGCCTGGCTAATTGTTTAAATGCTTTGTAGAGACGGGGGGCTCACTATGTTGCTCAAGCTGGTATCGAACTCCTGGCCTTAAAAGATCTTTCTGCCTTGGCCTCCCAAAGTGCAGGGATTACAGGCATGAGCCACTGTGCCTGGCCTAGGAATTGCTATGTGTCCCACATACATCAAAAACTCATATGTTGGAATTTAAACCCCAAGGCGATGGTCTTAAGAAGTGGGGGCTTTGGGCAAGTGATTAAGTCAGAGGGCTCCACCCTTATGAATGGATTAGTACTCTTATAAAAGAGGTTGAAGGGGAACACCCTAATTGTCTTTTGCCCTTCCGCCTTCTGCCATATGAGGACGCAGCAAGAAGGCACCATCTTGCTGTGAGCAAGCCCTTACCAGACACTGAACTACTAGTGCCTTGATCTTGGTCTTTCCAGCCTCCAGAACTGTGAGAAATAAATTTCTATTATTTACAAATTACCCAGAGTCTGTAGTATTTTGTTACAGCAGTATGAACAGACTAAGACAGCAGTGTAAGGTCAAAAGATGTATTAGTCTAGTCATATTTGCAGAAAATAGTTGTCAGAGTATGGCTATATCCTCAAAAGTCAGAGTAGAATAGCCTCAGGCTTTACCCTGTCATTGGCATCACAATTTTGTAAAGGTGGAAATGAAACCACAGGATCAGTGTTTTGAGGCAGGTCTGATATAGTTCCTGGAGTATGTTCCAAGACTGAGGAGATTTGCTTTGCTTCTGTCTGAACGATTGCCAGGAGTTTGTTTTTGAGATTAATCTGAGAGTTAAGATTCCTCTAAGCCTAAAATTTCGGTTCAATTTGAATCCCTAGGGTGAGCTAAGCTCCACTCTAGAGTTGAAGTAAACCCTTTAACAACACAGATTGCTGGAATCTTCACATCTGCTCATTATCTGAACCGAGCAGATATCCCAAGGCCTTTGGGACCAGCATGAAGCCTTAGCTCTACCTTTGCCCATACTTAACAAGCCCTGAACTAGCCTGGTGTTAAGGAGTGGGAATATTAAAAGATTACAAAGGAAACTTAGGGCCAGGAAGGAACGGAGGAAAGGCAAGCCTAGCCTGGACTATGAGCTTTCCTGGTATTATATTCTGTTGCCTTTCCTTGCCTGCTTCTGAGAGAATTTCCAAAGCTATTGCTATGGTTTGAACGTGTTCCCCAAAAAGCATGTGTTGGAAACTTAATCCCTACCGTACCAGGATTGGGGGGTGGAGCCTAATGGGAAGCGTTTAGGTCAGGGGTGGGTAACATTTTCACATTGGAAGGTCGCATTAATTTAGCTGTACTCAAATAAGGCTGCATTCAAGAAACTTCAATTAGATATACTTAAAAATGCACATTATTTTGTAAAAATCTAACTACTATGTACTTAATAATTTCAAACAAATGAAAATTATTTGTTAATTTTAAAGTTAACTAACCTTTTAATGACTTGTTATGTCTGCTTCCTGTTGGAAACCATTGGAATATTTGGTTGCAGCATGGAGGTCCGCAGTTTCAGCTGATCCTCTAGATGGGTATCAGTCATTTGTGACCTTAAGGGTGTCTTGATTTGGGGTAGGTAGGAGAATGTAGAATTGCAACAATAAATGGTCGAAAAGCAAGAAAGCATTTTTTGGGCATGTTGCTGAAGACCTGGATATTCTACTACATTTTTCCATATTTCAACTGGATCTTTCTTAGCATCGATGACTTTAAAATGTCACCTACTGAGAGCTTAATCAATTCCATCTACAGTTCTTTAGGTGCCTTGGTGATATCAACTAGGTGAGGCCGAAATGCTAATTTGAGTATGATGTCATAATTCCCAAAGTCAGTGAATCTTTCATTGTATTCTCCAATTAATAGGTCCGTAACAGCTATGTATCCTTCAAACGATTTGCATATATCATCCTACGCATCAATGACCTTTGCTAACTGGGGAAAATGTTCATCTGAAATTTCCATTTGAAGAAGAAGTGTTTTTAAAAAAGACAGTTTTTTCTGAAATGCTTGGATTTTTTGCTACATATCATATAGAGACTTAGTTTTATCTCGCAAAGTAACATTCAAGTCGTTTTGAATTGACATATCGCATAGAAATGCTGCATTCCTATAGAAATCTTCTTTCAATAATTCACATTGCTGATTCTACTCTTCATAAAATTTAACTATCTGTTCTCTCAGAGATAAAATTTTGGCTAACACCTGTTCCTGTGATAGCCAACGCACTTTAGAATGATATGGCAAATCCAAACTGAATACCTCATCCTTCAATTTTAGCACGTTAGGAAACCAACAATGCCATATTGCGTTTGCATGAATATAGTTAACAATACTTAAAACTTGTTGCAAAGTGTCACTTAAAATAGTAGCTTTAGCACAGAGATTTTGCTGATGCAAGATACAATGAAAAAATATGAAGGCATCTGGATCTGTTAATATTTCTTTTATCTGTGCAATAAACCCTTTATGTTTTCCTGTCATGAAAGGTGCACTGTCTGTACATACACTCACTAAATTTACCAAATGCAATCCAACTTCACATTTATCTTGAAAGTTATTAAAGATTTCTATTCCCCATGTTCTGTTTGAAAGAGTGCCCAAAGTGGGTAACTCTTTGTAGCAAAGAAAATCTTCTGTTATGACCCAAATGAAATATAAAACCTGCACTGAGTCAGTAGTATCAGTAGATTCATCCAAAGCAATTGAATAATATATATTTTCCTTTTGAAGTACTGCATGAAGTTGTTCTGTTAAGTTGAAGGCAAATTCATGCTGCCAATCAGTTATGGTCCTCCTTGAAAAAGGTAGTTATTTGTACTTGAAATGTTAAAAGGGTCTAAGCATCCTACAACTTTGACAATGCATTCTTCCACAATCTCTGCATCACTGAATGGCTTCCCTTTTTTCTGTGAGTATATAAGCTACATTATAAGTTGCTTCAGTGGCATTATTTACAGGTCTTATTGCTGCTTGAAAGAACTGTCTTTGCTTTTGCTTTTCATCTTTTAATTTCTGCAATACAACCTTTCATACCTCTCCCTCTAATTTAAAATATTTGTGGCCCTTATGAGTGTTATAACACTGATGAGCACTGAATTTCTTTAGTGTTGATATTGCAGTATCACAAAGCAAGCAAATCATCTTATCTTTAGCAGAAACAGTATTGCAATTCCCAGTCCTCATTAAAAAATCTGTTTTCTTCCTTCAGCATTCTACTGATCTTCTTTGACATGATGGGCTGTTAAGCAGACAGAATTTAAAAATACTGTTGAGCTGTACAACTATTCACAAATTCTACTTCAAACAGAAATACAGTGCACCACTGTCAAAAGCTGATGACAGACTGTCATACTCGACCCCCATAAACTCTTGCCAACCAGCCTTCTGTGGTAGTGGTGCCAGTCAGGTGGGGGAAGTTAGAACTAAATCATGAGCATAGCAGCAGTCGATTTAGCCCTTATGGCTTACTAATGTTCCCAAATGTGCCAGTCAATCTGATAGGATTATTTCATTGAAACTTATTTTATATTTTGGTATTATAAATACATTCATTTAAAAAATAAAATAAAAAGATGAAAGATAAACGAAAATGTATTAATAAAAAGATTTGTTCTGTAAACTTTGGATTCAGTCGAAAGGCTGCACTTAAGGACCTAGAAGGCCACATGTGGACTTAAGGCCACAGGTTCCCCACCCCTGGGCTGGGTCATGAGGGCTCCACCCTCAGGAATAGATTGGTGCTGATGATAAAAGGGCTTGAGGCTTGAGTTCTGTCTCTTGTTCTTATTTCACCCTCCCTCACCCTTTGGCCTTCACCATGGGGTGATGCAGCAAGAAGGCCCTCCGCAGCACCTGGATGATGGACTTCCAGCCTCCAGAACTGTAAGAAATAAATTCCTGTTTTTTATAAACCCCCCAGTCTTGGGTATTCTGTTATAGCAACACAAAATGGACTAAGACTCCTATTAACTTCAGGAGTTTCTGATGTTTGTTTTGAAGTATAAAATAAATGACCAAATATGTGGACATCATCATTTCTTACACACTTTGAAGAGTTGGTATTGACTTTTTCGATGATATGCAACAGTGCTCTTCGGTATCATTTCTTAGGAACTTTGGAATCCAAGTTCTCATATATCCTGCATCCCAAGTAAGATACAGTTATCTGCCCACAGTTTTGTTTTCCATGGTTTTAGTTACCCATGGTTGACTTTGGTCTGAAAACAGGTAAGTACAGTACAATAAGATATTAGAGAGAGAGATACCACATTCCCATAACTTTTATTATGGTATATTGCTGTAATTGTTCTATTTTATTGTTAATTTCTTACTGTGCCTAATTTGTAAATTAAGCTTTATCATAGGTATGTATATACAGGAAAAAACATGGTATATACAGGGTTTGGTACTGAGGTTTCATCATTCGCTGAGGGTCACAGAACACATCCCGCATGGATAAGCAGGGAGTAGCGTACTACTTTCGAATGCCTAATAGCTCATATCTCATTACTCAGTTATTTTGAGTTCCGTGGTCACAAGCATAACTTCTCACTAAAGAATCCCTGTAACCCAGGTGCCCAGAGATGACAGAATCAAGATAGTGTCATTTATGCATGGTGATGGTACACAGACTCCTCATAGACTGACCCTTAGCCCAGAAAGGGAACTCAGAAGTGATGCATAAAACATTTCTACAATTTCTGCTTGAAATACTTGTGTTTAAGTTCCACAGATGAGAGGCATGATAGAAAGGTGGAAGATGATCCCTCTGACCTGAATTCTGAGCTTACTTCTGCCTCTAGTTATCACTGTGCATTTAGGCAAATAACCTAATTTATATGGGCCTCAGTTTTCTCATCTGCAAAATTAGTTGTAATAGCCTATGTATGTGCTGGATTATTTTTATTTGTTTTTTGTGAATTTGACTAAGTTGGGGACTATGTTTCTCCAAATCCCCTCTCCCATGTGGTTCCAGTTTAGAATTAGCCCAAGGAGGACCTGGCGTGAGAGCTGGGAGGCAGTAAGGGAATGGCTAGTACCCTCTGAAGGTCTTTCCGCAATCGGACGCAGCAATGTGCAGATGCAGAGGTGCCTGGCAGTTTCTGGCATGTCCTTGAACCCTCCACTCCATAGCCAGCCCTTCCTGATCCCTGGCTCTGCTTCCACCAGAGCCCCAGGCCAGACGGACGCCAGATGTCCGGTGGAGGACTCAGAGAAGCACTAGCTCCACAGAGGCAGCGGCTCCCGCTCCGTGGTCCCACTTCAGCAGGACCCACATCATGCTTGGTTTCCCAGAATTCTCAGAGTAGTTCGTGACTTTTTACCTGATCCTCCAGTACTCCCTTCCAAACCTTTACTTCTGGACCCCTGCCACCATTGTGTAAGTGGAATTCCTAGAGTAAATCTGTTATCCTATAACACTCACAGTAGTTCTGCTTCTCTGATCAAACCCAGCATTTCGCTGGTCACCTTTATAGGCTTTGCACAGCATTTGCTTAAACCTTTGCAAAAGATATCGCCTTACTAATGTTCAGTTGCTTAACATTTGAGAGGGAAGGTTAATCGGGGCTAGGTGCTATATACATTCCTGTCACATACATTATTTCACCCAATGTATGTGTGAAAATCTGTGTGGTTCTGGCATGTGTAGGTAAGTGTAAAGAAAAACAACAAATGGGTGTTGCAGCAAGGAGCCAAACTCTTTCTTTCCAGGGGTCCAACTGTTATCTTAGTAACTCCAGAAATTCAGAGACATCTAAGATGTTTACTTTGCAGTTAACAAAAGGAAAGAAAGATTTGCTTGGATATTTTCTAATTGTGCCAGTGGCTGAAGGAAACGATTTTTCTTTTTTTTTTTTTTTTGAGACGGAGTCTTGCTCTGTTGCCTGGGCTAGAGAGCCTAGTTCACAGCAACCTCAAACTCCTGAGCTCAAGCAATCCTCCTGCCTCAGCCTGCTGAGTAGCTGGGATTCCAGGTGCACCACCACACCCGGCTAAGTTTTCTATTTTTAGTAGAGGTGGTATCTTGCTCTTGCTCAGGCTGGTCTCCAACTCCTGATCCCAAGGATCCTCCCACCTCGGCCTCCCAGAGTGCTAGGATTACAGGCATGAGCCACCTTGCCCAGCCAAGGAAATGATTTTCTTAGCTTCAAATTTTTCCTCAAACAGTTTTGCAAATATGTCTGGCACACATACACGCTTCATTTTTTTCTGGTGGTTTAAATGTTTAAAACTACCGGGGAGCTGAAATGAATCTAACTCTGGTATAGATAAATATGTGCTACTTGTCTCATATCCTGTGGTTCACTCATTGAGTTGTTAGGCCTGGGAACCTGCAGTATAGTCTAAAACACCTGATTCATGCTAGTCTGGCCTGAGAGCTGGGAGACCTGTGGAAGCCACACTTTTCAGGAGTGTGTCTCCCTCTCACGGTCATTCATTAGTACTACAAAAAAACAAAACAGGCTCTGGAACAGGAAAGTAGAACTCAACACCAAGAAATTCCTCTTACTTTGTAGATATGGTGGGTTTTAAACACTTCCATATTCTGACCACATTTCTTTTCCACAAAGAGTAGTTACACTGGGGTGATTACTATATCACTTTGAGTCTCCTCTGTTAAGCATTCAATTATAATGTTTTTGAAAGTCTTTCTGCATTTTCTAAGACTGGATAGGAATATATAACCAATATAGCCAAAACCTTTCTTTTCCCTAAAAGAAGAAAACCTCCTAAAAGAAAACCCCACCCAAAGCAAATGATTCATTTCATTTGTTCATTCATTCACTCTCTCTGTCATATCTAACACAGTGGTTCTCAATCCAACCTGGGCTGCACATTAGAATTCCCTGAGCAGCTTTTAAAAATACTGATGCCTAGGCCCTACTTCCAAGCAATTCTGACTTGGTCTTGACTAGGGTCTGGGAATTGGTATTTTTTTTGAGTTTCTGCAGTGATTGCAATGTGCTGCCAGGGTTGATAAGTACAAAGCTAATATTCCTACGTGCCAGTCATCGTGGTAGAGCTAAGGAATCAATGGCAGAGGTACAGCTCAGCCACACTGACCAGCCGTCACCATTCGCAGGCCACGTGTGCTTTCCCCTCTGTCTAGAACACTTCCCTTGTTCATTGCATAAGTAACTCCTCATGCTTTGGGTCTCAGATTAAATATCACTTATTCAAAAACACTGTTGCCCTTCTATCTAAAGTAGGTCCCGTATCGTTTGCCCTCATAGTATCTTTCCTCTTTCTCTTGCAACACTCATTTCAGTTGTAATTACAGGTATCCCCTCTATCCCGCACCCCATTGGAACTCTCACAATCAGAACTCAGGACCAAACAGATTTTGGTAATAAGGAAGAAGCAGCAGCTTACCTGAATAGAAGGAAGTTTAAGCTTCAGGGGCCTGCGGTACGCTGGATAATAATTCCTCAAAGATGTCCATCTCCTAATCCTCAGAACCCTATGAATATGTTGCCTTGCCTGGTGAAAGGGACTTTGCAAATGTGATTAAGTTGGAGATGTTGAGATGGGGAGGTCATTCTGGATTATCCACATGTGCCCAGTGTAAGCACAAGGGTCCTTATAAGGAGGCAGGAGAGTCGCAGTAAGAGAAAATGCAAGGATGGAAGTGGAGGTCAGAGGAGAATGCTGCACTGCTGGCTTTGAGGATGGAGGAAGGGGCCACGAGCCAGGGAATATAGGCAGCCTCTAGAAGCTGGAAAAGGCATGGAAATAGATTCTCCCCAGAGAGCCTCCAGAAGGAATGCAGCCCTGCCTGTACTTTGATTTTAGCTCAGTGAAACTAATCTCGACCTTCTGACTTCCTGAACTGTGAGATAATTAGCATTGTTTTAAGTCATTAAATTTATGGTAATTTGTTACAGTGATAATAGGACACTAATATACATTCCACCCCCATAGAGGCCCCTTCCAAGACCTTGGGAGGCAGTCTGGAAATATGTTCACACAGTCCTGTTTTTGTAAAGTTTGCAAAATGAAAATACTTTAACTACTAATGGATACAATGTATATAATTCAGTTAAAAGGCCTGACTTGACCACTATGAAATCTATGCATATAACAGAATTGTACATGTACACCATAAATTAAATTTGTATAAATGAAAAGGAAAAAAGAATAAAGTAACTACAGTTGATTAAGACTGCTTTCTCTTTCCACTCAGACTTCTCCTGGTTGACTAACATTGCAGGGGCTACAGGCATTTTGGGGATCTGGCTAAGCAGAAACGCAGTTGGGGGATACTTTGATATGTGCTTAGTGGGATATATTCATGTGGCTCATGTAGCATTAAGTTATTGCTGGAGTGTAGGAATGGCTTCCATGAATACTCTAACATCCGTTGTGTCAAAGTCCCCAGGTGTGGTGACATGAAGCAGTCATAGAATATGTGCAGCATGTAGTTCATTCCCTTAATCTCGTCAGAAAAAAAAAGCTGTCTTAAACTAGGCCCAGAGGCACTTTCCTTGGAAGGCTGGGGCAGGAGGACACTTGAAGCAAGCTGTGTTCACAGTCCCTACATTTTTTCAGACTGAACAAAAGCAGTAATTCATGAAGAAGAAGATAAAAATTCGAAGAGAAGTAATGAATAGGCTGTCAGATGGTTTGATAAGCCAATTAATGAAGAGGAGTGAATCATTATGAATACATTGGGAAAAGGTTTCAATTCCTTGCTGATTTGACACAATTTACAGGCTTCGGTGAAGATATTATTATATAAACTTAATACACAACCACAAGGAGGACATCAATTCAAAGAACAGTATTTGTTAGTCAATGCACAAGAAAATGTGAAATGCCCTGAGAGCTTATAATTCTTATATGAACGAAATTTTTGATAGAGATTTCCTCAAATTTGGCAATAATCTTAAATATTTACATAACATTACCAAGAACAAACTATCAGACTGAGCAGAGTAGATGGTCCTTGACGGGACGGGCAGGAGACATCCAGAGGGTGGCTTGGCTGGGTGAGTGGTGCTAGAATTCAGAGGAGGGACCCTCACTGTGCAAGGGAAGTCGTCTTGGCTGTAGAACTGGAGTTGGTAAACTAAAAAAAAAAGCTTTTATATGAAAGAATGTTTCCAGTAAATGAACTTCCCACCACATTTTTAGTTCTGGCTGTACACATGTTGCAAGGAGTCAAGGAATCCTACAAAGTGGAATGTAAATATTCAACCCGTTTTTGAAAAAAACATAAATGCAGGGTCATATTATTAATAGAATTAGAGCAGTCAGCCATTAGTTGCTGTCACAATACATCAATTTGGGTTCTATAGAGATCTACCTAGCAGCCAGCAACCATTAATATTAATTCATACCTACAGCACCATAAAACTGTCTTTACCTTTGAAGCCTCTCAGTAGCTGAAGGGGTGGGATGTGTATTTAGAAAAAAGGACGTAAAAAGTGCAAAATGCTCCCGAACTGAAATCGGATAAAAGCTGTCTTTTCTTCTTCTAAAGTGGCTGTTTTGGTACTTTCCCTGGTTCAAAGCAGGCTCCCGAGTCTGACTCAGAGCAGGTCGAGCTGCTGTGCGGACCGCCCACCTGCAGGGGGCGCGCCTGCCGCCGCGGCGCAAGGCCGCTCTGGCCGAGCGACGGCTCCGACTGCCCCTGTGGCTGGCCTCTACCCCTCCGCCCGCCGTCGCCACCGGGAGGTGCTGCCGCTGTAGCTGCTGCGTGTCCGAGTCGCAGGTACCTGGGCCGGGGCCCGTGGGCAGCACCTGGGCGGCAGCCATTGATACTTCCCCTACCGGCCCTGAAGAGCGGAGGCCTCCTGGGCCGGGGCGAGGGCGCCGGGGTTCCCTGCATGTTCCGCGGTGGCCGGAGGGAGCTGGGCGGAGGAAGCGGCCGCGGTCCGAGGTGGCTTCCCCGCGGGCTGTGCTGTTCGCGAGGGCCGGGAAAAGGCCTGCGGGGGTTCTCGTTTGCTTTCTCAGGGTAAAACTGTGGTTGTCTGCCGGAGGCGCCAGTCTGGATTAGCGGGCCGCGGCCGGGGTGCGCTTGCTCGCGGTTAATCCCGGGGTCAGCGCGGAAGCCCCCGGCCGCACGTCTAGTTGTTGGGCCAGAGCGAAACGTGTGCTTTCGCAGCATTTGCATGGAAAGTACATGGCAGATTATAAGCAGCCCGCGCGCAGTCTAGTGGAGGCTGTTGAGATGTGAGTGAGCTGTCCAGAGTGACACATGGCCCCGGGTGGTGCCTGTGTTAAAAAACGGGATTTGCACACTGTCCACTTAGGGCTCAGGTAATCACAAACTTCCACTCTTGATTGACACGCGATGCTAAGAATCAGATCGTTTTCTCTCCAGATTTCCAACACTGCTTCGAGAAAAAAAACATTTTATTCCTTAAAACGTTCCACGGTGTTCAGAATTGGCTACAGAACATAATGAGGTAAAAATATACCACTGGATAGTAACACTTCTCACTCTTTAAAAAGTAGCAGTGCTACCTAAGAGCTTCTTGGTTTAAAGAGCTGTAATATCAGTGGTGTGGGGATTATTTTTGTGTTACAGTCAGTCATAGCTAGCTAGCTATCTACCGTGCTTATTATATGTCAGACATTTGCCGAGTGCTTCTAACACCTAGTATCTTTATTTAATCCTTGCAGCACTCCTATCAGGCACCATTCCAACATGCAGATAAGAAAACTGAGGCACAGAGAGTCTAAATTAACTTGTTCAAGGTCAGAAACTAGCAACAAGTGAGTGGGATTTGAGCCTCATCTCACTTACTCCAGTTTTCGTTCGGCTGTTAGTCTGTCCAAACATGGTAGTGTTCTATAAGATGTTTGTTTATTAATTTGAACCGATTTCTCTGAGACTTAATTTTCATGGCTATAAGCAAGAGTCCTATATTATTAACTCCTTTCTAGTTTAAAAGGCATTTAATGAGATAAATGTTTGCTCATTAAGGATTATAGTGATAATAAGGTTAAGCCTGGACTGGGGTCCTACTCCAGTACAATTTGATTTGATACAGACCTGGGTTGGTTTGGTTGTTAACAAGCTTCATTACTTTTCTTCATTGTTTGTGTTTTCATTCCATTTTTAGTGAATTTACTTTGCCTTTGCAATATTATGTTAGCAGTACTGGAGAGAAATCAAAGATTTTTTGATGACAGTAGTTTAATATTTTACAGGATGTAGGAAAGAGACTGGAGAGAGGCTGTTAAGTGATGAGGAATGAAGAGGTTTGGGGCATGTTATCTAGAGCAAATTGTGTTACTTACGATGGGAGAGAAAGGATTCTTACAGTTCCTATCTTTGTCAGAAAGGAAATTGTATTTCCCATTGTAGAATTGTAGTGTCCCAAAGCGCTAAGCCTTATCAGGGTTTAATAATTTGCATTTTCGGCTTTCATATAGTAAATATATATTGAATGCCTTCCATGGCTAAGCTCTGTTCTAAGCCCTGGGGATGTAAGAGTGAACAAATGAAGTCCTTGTCCTCATGGAGCTAGCATTCCACTAGAGGAAGGTAATTTTTAAAAATTAAAATATTTCCAGTCAGATGATAACAGTTACTAAGAAGAAAAATAAAGTAACAAAGGGGGATAGGAAGCACCAGGGAAGGAGCAGATGCAGTTTAAAAATAAGGACAGTCATGCAGCTGTCTGGGAACCATACACCAGGTAAGTGCAAAAGCCCAGACTTACCAGTCTTGTTGGAGGACCAGTAAGGAGACCAGTGGGTTGGAGGGGAGGGAGGGAAGACAGGCTGAGGTCAGAGAGCTAATGGGTCCTGGCAAAGACTTTGGCTTTTACTCTTGAGTGAGAAGGGGGATAGGTGGAGGGTTTTGAGCAGAGGAGTGAGGGGATCTGTCTTAAGGTTTTTGAAGGATCTCTGGCTGCTGTGTTTGGAAGGGACTGAAAGGCAAGGATGGAAGCATGGAGACCAGTAAGGAGATAGTGCAGTAATCCAAGTAAGAGACGATGGTGGCTTAGACAAGGCAGTAGTAATACAGGTAGTGAGAAGCTGCCATATTGTTGGTATTGCTGCTGATGGATTGGATGTGGAATGTGGGAGTATGAGTGAAGCATGACCTCATGGCTTTGGCCTAGGGGGAGATAGGTGGAGCAGGAATCCGGAGTTTAGTTTTAATCAGGTTTGAGGTGCCTATTCAAGCTGGGCTATAGAAACTGGAGTTCAAGGGAAGTGTCCAACTGGAAGTAGAAATTTGGGAGTCACTAGCAGAAGGGTGATATTTAAAGCTAGGGGACTGTGCGACCTAGTCCAAGGAGATGAGGATTGGGCCCTGAGGCTTTTGGAGAGATTAAGAACTACAGAGGAGACTGAGAAGGAGAAGCTTTTGAAGACAGGAGGTAAAGATGTAAGTATGGAGTGCTGAAAGCCACGTAAAGAGAGTGTTTCAAGGAGAAAGTTGCCAACTATATCACCTCCTGCTAATATAACAAGTAAGATGAAGACCAGGAGATGACCATAGGAAGGTCTTTGGTAACATTGCAAGAGCACTTTCAGGAGAGTAATAAGGGAGAAAACCTGATTGGTGTGTGGTTTCAAGAGAGAGTAGGAGGAGAGGAATTGGAGACTGTAAGAATGGACAGCTCTTTGAAAGAGGTTAAATTTTTCATATGCCAGTTATTTGAAAGCACTGTAGTCATTCTCACAGTAAATAATTTTTGCTTCTAACTTCAGCTACTTAGCAACTAGATGTGGATTATTTTATCAATGACTGGTGGAAATAAGATAACTATACAACTACTGTTACTAATAATATATAGTTAACTTTCAAAACCACTGTACAAGGAAGCTTATCCTTTTTTTACTTAATGCATTTCAGGCCGATAAAAATGCTTGGGTAGAGTATGTTCCTTTATCACTTATCTTTTGTTCTTACCTTAGGTTAAAAAATTAACTTAGAGGTGCTACAAACTGTATTTAAAAGCAAAACACACATAGATATTGAGAACCAGGATTTATTTTGAAATATGCTGTCTCAGCATTAAGAATTGACAATGCTGGTATATATCATTTCTGTTATAAAAATTAATAACAAAATAAAACTGTACTTGTCTATTATTACCTAAAAAATATTGAGACTGATACTTCATTGAAAGTAAATAATAGTATGGATTAAGTAAGGCAGCATGATTTAAAAAGGTGGTAAATGTCTAAAGAGTGCAATTTTTACCTGAAGACATGAATTCAGGTTCTTGTTTCTGACCTCAGCAAGTTAATGCCCAAACCCAAATACAAAATAATCGAGGTGTACAGTAAATACCAGATTTACATCATTTCGACTGTAGATAATATGTGCCTTTTTCATAGCAAATACAGCTGTGTGTTGCATTATAAAGATTTTTGATGATTAAATATTTCAAAGTTTAGGATTATGTATGATTTTTAAAATCTATTGATTTTAACAGAAAGACGAAAGATCTTTCAGTCTGTGGATTGAAATCTTTTTTTGTTTGTTTTTTGTTTTTTGGCTTAAGTTTGTACCTTTTGTTCTTGTTTTTTTCTCTGGGAATTTTTCATGGGTTGCATCTACTCTCTAGTTGTCATAGCTGTTATCTCACACATCCTTTGAAACTTTTTTCTTTTGCATATATTAATAGCTTCTTAAGGTAGGCCCTTCCATCACTGATTTCCTTACTGGTTACAATTAGGATTTTTTCTGTTGTATTTTTATAATATTTAACTTAATAGTCTTTAAGTCCCAATGTGCTGCTTTTTAAAAAATTTTCAAAACATTTCATTTCATACAAATTTCATATGGTACAAAAATATTATCATGCTTGAGCCTATCTCCCAAATTGAAGGTTCTTTCAGTTCTTCAGGCCAACCTTCCTTCAGAGGCAAATAAATAAGAAACATGTCATATTATGTAGAGCATATATAGAAAAGTTTCTTTTACAAGAACAAAAATATTTGGATATTTTATGTTTAATACAGTTTAGCAATCCAGTTTATGTTGGCAAAGCAAGTTCATTGTTAGGACGTACCCATTACACATACAAAAGAACTCAGCAGACAGCAGATAAGGAAAAAAATACCTGATTTAATTTTTTTCATGTTGTTTTTTGAAGAAGATACCCCATCTGTAAATTCAAGTTTGGTCGGACCTTTTTAGTTTTTCTACTCAAAATTTTGAACATTTCCATTTTCTTCTTCTTGTACCACTTTTGAGCTTCTTTCTCGTTTTCTTCTCTCAAATTCTCGTTTCTTAGCAGCACACTTGGCTTATACCTGTTCATATTCTTCTTGTACTTTTTGATTTGACGGGTTTTTTTTTTATTTTTCTTTGGAATATTAAAGGACTTTACTGTCTTGCTACATGGTTTTTCTGGCTGAGGCTGGTCAAAGCTACACCGATCTTCAGACAGAGCCTGGTCAGTGCTACACTGTTCAAGCAAAGGCTGGTCAACTTGCTCTTCTGATAAAGGCTGGTCAGCTTTTCTTGGTTGCTTCCTGAATCATTCCTCTTCAGCTAAATAGAGATGTTTCAGATGATCTGGGTATCAATCTTTTATTTGGGATTCCTGTGATGTTTGAGCCTTCTTTTTCCTCCATAGCAATTACTTGTAATTTCGCTGAATCTTCAGTTTTCTTCGAAATGCAAAGCCTTTTCCCTCGTGAATACCTCCCATGAAGGCTTGCGAATAGTTTTAGGCCGCTGCATCCTCTGTTTCACATTCTTACTCTTGAATCCAACCAAAGAACCCCCTTCGCCTCACATCCCCAAACCTGCCTTCCACCGCCACCGTGCCAGCTTCGCCGGCGCCATTTCCACAGACCCCTAATGTGCTTCTTACTACTATTCCTCATGCTGAGTTCTTAATTTTTTTATATTCCTGAGAGCACCGTATCTTCTGGATTTTTTTCAGTTTCTCATGGCAAATAATTTTCAGAGGTGTGCTTTCCATGTAGAACTAATGCACCTTTTCCCGTATGGTGCATAATTGTTTTATTGACTCCATGTTGACTTTCAAAACTGTCACTATAATACTGAATTTGTCATACCAGTACCATTCTACTAAAGATATTTGCTAGATTTCTTATAAGGAAAATAGAGAACTGGATTTTGTGTAGGCATTCCAAAAGTACACAATTGTAGTGTTTGTAAAAGATTTACCTATTTAAAATCATTTCAGTATCATTAGAACTTACGTTTATGGTTATGTAGTATCTTTGTGATGTTACCTTTTTTCCCAAACTGGTAAACAGACATATGAATTATTGACTTAAATTTTATATCTAAAATAAAATCTATTACAAAGGAATAGCTATTTTCCAAATTAAGTAGATGCTTATTCCTTTTTAGTGCTGTTCAGGTTTCCTGAAGCTTATCTTCGTTCACTAGGATTGTTAGCACTTCCTTCAAGTCAGTGTTTAGAAGCCTTAAATAATTTAACTTCTCACTTGCCAGTACATTGTTAGAGAATCAAAACAATTCCAAGACCAAAACATGTTTAATAAGCAGGAAATATACACCCATTTGAGTAAAAAATAGTTTTCTTGTCTCTAGCTCTCATGTGGCCCTAAACACACATATACCAAAGAAATCATATACAGATATTTGCATGCATTCAATAAACTATCCAATAAGTGCTTTTAATAAATTTCTGAGTACAATCAGTTAAAGATTTATGCACATTATTATTTAGGGGTAGTACCAAGTCAGTCAGATAAAAATGTAAGAACAAATGGTTTATTTAGCTGCCTTTTCCACATTGGGTCTTCATGAAATAATACTCTGCTGTATTTTACTTTTAAAATTAAACATATTAAAACTAGCCAAATAACCTATATTTTCTCTTATTATATTATGATGTCTTTTTTCCTTTGGCCTAAGTTTAATTTTTTTTAAAAGTGTCCTGAGTGCAACATTGTTGGAACAATTTATCTAGGCATTTTTTACTTTGGTGGCAATGTTAGTGCTAGTATCGGTCCGTTTTTTCCAGCAGCCAAATGGCACTGCTTTAATTTAAGTCTGTCTCTCTGCCCTCTCCCCATCTTTTGACTGTGTTGGCTGTTAACGCTGGTTTTTTTCTTAAAGCGAAAATTATGGATTGCTTATAAAAGGGTTTTTCTACAATAAGCTTATTTTTATTCCACTTATTTATTCAGAATATCCTTTCAACTTATTCTTCAGTTTACCTCCTTAGTCAGTCTCTACAATTTACCCAGCTCTGTCAATTTTCAGTCCCCTCTGCTAAACATGAGATTTCTTAGGCCTTAAATCAACTCTTTCTCAGAGAGAGTTAGATATCATTGCACCCCACCCTTCCTTTTGAAATGTATAACACAAGCAATATTTTTTTTCCTTTTTAGAAAACAGTGATGGAAACATACAACAGTAGGCATCAAGTAGTAATGATCACTTCAGATTCTATGTCATTTAGATATTTTGTTCAAAGTAACAGAAAACCTACTTTAAACTGTTATAAAAAGAGACTTTATTGATGCCTATATATGAAAAGTTCAGAGTTAGAATGAGCTAGAATAAGCTTCAGGTTTAATCAAGGCTTGACCCTATTTCTCTGTTCTGTCTCACTCTGTGTATTTCCTATCTGTGTATGAAATATATATCAAAATGATTGAAGCAATTTTAGATGTCTTGTTTATACACTATATTTTCAGGAAAAATAGGAATGGATTGCTTTAGCATTCTAAGCAAGAGTCTTATTGGAGTGGTCACTTGCTCACCTTTAAATAAACCTTTACAGATAGGGGTATATAATATTTTACATGGCTTTAAATAGTCAGGACCCTTTCAGAGCATATGAGCAGCAAAGAGTAATAGAGTTGGGTACCAGTGGGACAGAAAAAGTAGGAATGGATTCTAGGTAGGCACTGGGCATCTGAGGAAATGAGAAACACATAATTGATTTTCAATCAAAATAGTATGTTAAATTCATATTTTGGCATATGGCAATAACGGATAAAATATAAAAAGAGAAAGCCAAAAAGTATAGTCAGAATAATAAATAAGTTAAACATCTCTGTAGAGTAGAAGCACAAAGTGATGAGTGGGGCTGCAGCTGTTCTGGAGGTAGGCAGTGGCAGCCAGGAATTTGGCTCCTGCCAGATGATGGGGCTTAAAAAGTACATCACACAAGACAAAGGACTGGAGTAGGCTTATGGCTCGAAGTCAGGGGCTTGGGTAGAAATTCCCTAAGTGTAAAAGGAGGCCAAATAAAACTTGCTGTTGACTCCTGCCAGAATCTAATGACTTAAAGATGCTGGGCCTAGCAAGGTAGGAGGACACAGACACAGTCTCACAGTCAGAAACTGAACCAAACTTGGCTCAGTGATTGGACCTGTAATAGCCTCACTGTTACTTACAGAAAACAGCTCAAACTCACCTTTTATAAGACCTGGCTCTGAATTGCATCCCCACCTGATTCTGATATATAATATTATTCAAGAATGAGATCAAAATAAAGCCATTTTCAAATTTACAAAGACTAAAAAATTTACTACATGGATCCTCCGAAACAAATTCATTAAGTATGTCGTTAGTCATAACTCAAGTGGCATGCGGTGTAAAAATTGATTCTAGTGCTGCATGAGTTACATATAACTCACACACAGAAAACAAAAAATAACAAATTTTTCATTAAATTAGAAAGTATCATTTTGCTTTCAAAGTTTTTATTCTATTTTCATAATAAAACACCGTGGCCTCAAGGAAATTTTTTTTTCTACTGAGGCAGTCAATGTGTTAAAACTATGCCGACAAATTCTCTGACACAACTCCCTTCAAGAAGTGGAACTTAAGTCTCTTTCCCTTGAGTATAGACTGGATTTATTAACTTGCTTCAAACAAGTAGAATATGGTAGAAATGTCTTTCAAGGTTAGATCATAAAAGACACTGCAGATTTCTCCTTGCTGTCTCTTGTGTCACTTGCTCTGAAAGAAACCAGCTGCCATGTTCTGAGGACACTCAAGCAGTTCTACAGAGAGACCTGTGTAGTGAGGAACTGAGACCTCTTGCCATTGCCAGTGAGGAAATGAAGCTTTCTGCCAAGAGTCATGTGAGCTGTCCTGGAAAAGATCCTCCAGACTCAGTGAAGCTTTTAGATGACTATAGCCCCACTGAAATCTTCTACTGTACCCTGATGAAGACTCCGTTAGCACCACCCAGCTAAGCCACTTTCATGTTCCTGACCCACAGAAAGTGACATAATAATCATTTTTTTAGCTGCTTAATTTTAGAATTCATTATATACATTTATGATTAAAAAATAAATCTTTTATTGTATCTATATTGTCTCCCTACTTGTTCCTGATGCTGTTTACTTGTGCTTTTTCTTGTTTTATTTCTTTCCTTGATCATTATTAGTAGAGGCTTGCCTATTTAATGTTTTTTAAAGAACCAGTTGTTTAATTGCTTCTGTTTTCTCTTTTGTTGATTTCTGTTCTTCCATTTCTCTCTTATACTTTAAGTTTGATATGTTGTTCTTTTTTTCTTGTTCTGGATTTGTATTCTTAAGTCACTTTTGCTCTTGTTTTTTAATAAATGTATTGAAGGCTACAAATTTACATTGAGTACTAAGTTAGCTGGACGCCACTGGTTTTCATATGTATATTTTATATTGCTTAGTTTAAATATTATATA
>RJWJ010025809.1:0-23513 GCA_004363605.1 Indri indri | reverse complement strand
GGGTATATGCATACACAAAGAGTGCAATGCGCACCATCCGAGAGATGGACATGTTTGAATCTCGGACTTGGGGTGGGGGTAAGGCCAACATACGTAACCTAAACATCTGTACCCCCATAATATGCTGAAATAAAAAAAAATAAAACAACAAAAAACAATTAGACAGGCAAAAATTATAAAGTTATATAATTTCAAGTATTGATGAAAATATTAGAAAAGAGGAACACTCATATACTGTCAGTGGGAATATAAATCACTACAGCCTGAACCCTGTGAAATTAAACATTTCCTACAACTTGGCAATCCCATGCTTGGTTTATCATTTACAGAGAAACACTTACAGGCCCATACAGTGACATATAAGAACATATTCACTCTGACACTGTTTGTGGTAGTAGGGATTTAGAGGTATACTACCTGTTCACCACTAAGAGTATGGGTAAGTTACTTATGGTGTGCACATAAGATGAAATAATATACAACAGTGAAAACTAATGAACCACCTTGACATAAAGCAATATAGATAGACTTTTAAAAGACCATTGATTGAAAACAGTAAGAAATCAAGTAAGACTTACAGTATAATACTATTTACGTAAATTTAAAATATATCAAACACAAAAAAAGCCATGCATTTTCAAGAATATATACACAATTAAGAGCTTAAATATAGTGGAGTGACTATGTTGGGGGATGGGAAATGGAGAAGAGGAAGAGTAACAAAAATTAAGAATGAGAGAGAAAGTAAAAATAAAATAAATGAGAGACCTCATGTGGACCCATGATACTAGTGTGCCTTAACCTGAGGAATAGGGCTAAGCAACTTCAATATAATTGAGATCTAAAATACATTGTCCCTTCATTTCCAGCTGTTATATCCCTTACTCATATTTCATGTCAATTATAAAATAATTATAATGATCGTAAGCATTCTTATTATGTGCCAATTTTAGGGAGAACTTTTCTAATATTATAACATTAAATATAATGTTGAGTGTTCTTTTGAAATAAATTTAATACATCCAATAGAAAATATTCTAAGTTTGTGAGATTTTTAAAAAATTAGTAACAAATTACATTTGAAAACCATTAAAATAATATATTTTTCATCTTAATATTAATAAAAATATGGCATTACCTGATATCAAATTGTCTTTACACTCTTGCAACAACCCTGATTAGTGAAGATAGATTTTAAAATATCAATTCAATTCTAAATGCAAAGATTTTACTTATGATGTTCCTAATGATAGCTAAACTCTTACCTCTCTATTGAGTCCAATATACCCAACTGTCAACTAGCAACTTCTTGTGAATATGCCCTAGGCACCTCAAAGTCAACACATTCAAAATTGAATTTACTTAATGTGAAATATTGTATTAGGAGAGAGAAATTTTTAAAAGATTTTAATAAATTATAATCAACTTTTTCAAATTTAGCTTTCTCATTGCTCATTGTTTTGATTGTGTCTCTTCTAAAATTCAAGTGTTGAAACTTTAGCCAATATGTTGGGATTGAGAGGTGAAGCCTTCAAGGGGTGATTAGGCCATTACGTTGCTCCTTCAAGAATGAGATTAAGATCCTTATAAAAGAAGCTTCACACAGCCATGTGGTCTCCTTGCCCTTCTGCCTTCTGCCATGTGAGGACACAGTATTCCTCCCCTGCAAAGGATGTAGCCAGAAGGCACCAACTTGGAAGCAGAGAGTAGCTCTTACCAGATAACCAAATCTGCCAGCACCTTGATCTTCAACTTCCCAGCCACCAGAACAGTGAGAAAACAATTTCCTGTTCTTTATACATTACCCAGTCTGTGGCATTTTGTTACAAAAGCACAAACGGGTTTAAGACACTCACCAAAAAGCTAGGCTCTGTGCAGGAATCTGGGGATTGATTATAAAATTTCATACAGTACTCATGCAGTTTGTTGAGTAAATCACATAAAATTTTCTAGAACAGACATCCACGCTCTTCATTTGGAAATGGCAACAGTACTTTTATTCAAACTCTTTGAAAATTAGTCAGTGTTATACAACTGTAGTAAAGAACACAGGATATTCATACAATGGAAATTACTACACAATAAACTGGAAAAAGCTACTGATAAATAGTAAAATGTGTGAATCTCACAGACTCTATGCTTACTGAAAGAAGCTAGACACAATATATTACATATCATACAATTCCATTTATATGAATTTCTAGAACAGGCAAAACTAATCTATGGTGGCTAAAAAAATAAGAAGAATGATTGCCTCATAGGTGTGTAGAGTTGATTAAGAAGGGACATAAGGGAACTTTCTGAAGTGATGGTAATATTCTATAAATTGATGGAGTTTGGATTACACAGGTATATGTATTTGTCAAAAATTAATAAATGTGCATTTGGTATTGGTACATCTCATTGTAGTAAATTTTATCTTAAAAAACATCATAAATAAAAAATAATCAATATTCCTTTTTCTTACTAAGGAGTTCTAGTTTCTTAAATATGGAAAAAAGGTGAATTGGGATTACATCAAAAATCTCTTTATTACCCTTGAATTATTGCCTGAATGTAAGAGGAGAAAGAGGGTTTCTGCTTTTCATTTTTATTTTATTGCATTATCTTTTTACCTCTGGCATTCCTTGTGGAGAGAAAGCACTGAAAGGTGGTACAACATCCAAAATATTTTCATATCCGGGAGGAGGTGGTTCAAATAATGATGTGTTGAAAACCTAAAGAACAAAAAACTATAATCAAAAGTAAATCAGTTAAAGTTTGATCAGTACAATCAAACAAGAAAAAAATGCATATTATCTTTTACATCAGTAGAGGGTTAATCAATTCGTCAGTATTTTGATAATACACATCAGATATTCAGCACTGTGCTAGAAGTTGTAAGAAATTCATGACAAGAATATTACACACTCGGTCCTCAAAACGGTAAAATCTATTTAGGGAGACAAAGCTAAACAGATAAAAACAATCAGAAAATAACTAAGTACTATAGAAAGTTTCTGAATAACTGAAAGAAAAGTTCAGAAAAGGTAATAAGATAATCTTCCAAAGAGAAAAAGGAGAACAACTGTACCCTAATGGAAGAAAGAATTAGAAATAGATTTTTTGAAAGTGGCACATGTCCCAGGTTAGTGTAAATAAAAGCCTAAATATATAGTTGTTTCATAGAAGATTAGAAGTAAATTAACTTCATGAGGTCCTTGAGAGAGCCTGTAAGGACCAACTTTTGATTTAGGAGAAAAATTTTAATCCCCAAATAAAAAGTAACATTTCATAGTAAGCTTAGTCACTTATAATAGTGCTAAGATAATTACTTAGGAATAAATTAAATATTAAATTCACCAGTAAAAATTTACATCTTTGGGAAATCAATATCTGACAGTATCTAGATACACTGAGCAACACACACAGAAAAAAATGTAAAACATTGAACCATATGTATGTGTGTGTGTACATATGTATAACTATATATAAATACATATATGCACTATACACTTAAAAAGATATATATACATACTTAAAAAGATATTTACATATATGTGTGTGTGTATATATATATCTTTTTAAGTGTATAACTGAATTGGAAAAAAAATAGTAAAGAATATTCAGAAGCCAAAAAAAAAGTGAAAGCGGAAAACCTGAGAGGCAGCCCTAAAGCCTACTTTGCCTTGCTTGGCTCTATCAAAGCCTGGGAGAGAGTCTAAAGCTGGTCTAAATAATGGAGTCTAACAGAAGATCCCTGCATAAAGCTGGTCTCTACAAAACAATATCCTTTAACATTAAGGATAAATTTGAAATAAACTTATTCCATGGAAGGTGATGGCTTGGGGTAAAGGAGGAACAAAAGGGCTACTGAAAATTAATAGCCTTATAATCCATTCCCTTCCTAGGTGGTATGCCCCAATCTAAATAATTTATTTCAAAGTAGTACCAAGTTTGTGGTGCCCCCTGAGGCCTAGCAGAAATGATCAAGAGAAATCAGCCTTACACTTAGGCCTTAAAGAATTCCCACAAAGCTATAAAAGCTGAAGAACAGCATCTCTAAACATACACAAAGTGCTATGGAAAAGAGCCAACAGGAGAAAAAAAAGTAAAATCATACCTGCAAAGATTACATTTTTTGTATTTATCATACACTCAATATTGAATCCAAATTTAATTTAAAAAATTAAAAATAATGTGAGTAAAAAATATTTAGGCAAAACTGCAGAAAATTAATTGATTTATGAGACAGATCTAAAGAAATAATTCAGAATGCAGCACAGAATTATAGACATGGCAAATATAAAAGAAATATTAAGAGACCTAAGAAACAAAATGACAAGATTCAGGATACATATATTAACAAATTTCTAAAGGAAGAAGAATGGGGAAGAACTACATTTGAATATATAATTACTAAGAGTAGTTTAAAATTGATAAAAATTATGAATTTTGTAACTTCATATTCAGGAAGTCCAATAGATCCTAAGATGAATAAGAAATAATGTACACCCAGCCTATCACAGTAAAACTGCAGTACTAAATATTGCACTTAATGCTAAAAATTGCAAAGGAGATTAGACAAGTTTTCCCAAGCAGAATAAAAATTAGATTGGCAGCTGACTTCTCAACAATGCTACCAATGGAAGCTGTAATTCAGTAGATAATCTCTCCATGGTGCTGAGGGACAACTGTCAAACTACAAATCTATGTCCCACAAAAAACATCCTTTTGAGAATAAAAATGAAAGACATTTTCCCACCAAAATTTAACAGTTTGGGGCCAACAGATCTTCACATAAAACAAAGAAAATTTCTAAAGGACATTGTTCAACAAAACAAAACAAAAATATACAAAGCCTCTAAAAGAAACTCTAAGATAATGCAAGAAGGATAGGAAAGCAAAGATACCGCAAATGGTGTGGTAAAAATTAATAGATAAGGACTGTATATAATAATAATATTGTATTAATATTGCAATAATAAACATGTATTTTAAATTTATAAAAACAAGATTGAACTAGAATTATGTGAATAAATTGGTAGTGTATGACCAAAGTGAAAGCATTTTAAGACTCTTATATTGTAGAAATATTGATTAAATTATGACACTCTTAAGTAGATGTTTTTCTCTTTTTCTTTTTTTACTTTTGTTTGGGTTAAAAAGAAGGATTTTTTTTTTTAGTTTTGAAACTATTATAAGAAATAAAAGTAATAAGATTAATTAATCCAAAAAAAAAAAAAAAGAATGGAGAAAAAGAAGCTTGGAAAAAAACAAGAAGAGTGAAATTAATACAATAAGAAGGTAGAAGTGACCTAAATATTGTATATCAGCAAATACAAAAAATGCAAATGGAAAAGAATGATTAAAAACCATAGCATGTCAGACTTAATAAAATCAGCTGTGTACCATTTTATAAGGAGTGACTTAAACATAGGCAAGTTTAAAAGTAACAAAACTGAAAAAGAAATACCAAGCAAATATTAACTTTTTAAAAAATTTATCTCATAAAATGAATTTTAGAGCAAAGTCAAAGAAGCTTATTGAGAGAGAAAGAAGGCCACTACATAAGAGTTTCATTCCACCAACAATTCTAAATTTGTTTACAACTGATAATAGAGCCTGAAACTATAGAAAAAAGAAACTGACAGAATTACAAAGAGAAATCAAAGAAAAATGCACCACTATAGTAAGATAATTTAACATTTATCTCTGCAATTAATAATAAACACAGATGAAATGTGAACATATTAAGGACAAAAGAATTTCAACCAAATAATTAACAAACTCAAACAAAATGTCTGTCCAGGGGTGGGGTGGGGGGGACAGGAAATGTGCCTATCTCAGGAGAGAAACAAGACGTTGTCCTGTCTGAGGAGGGAAACAAGAAATGTCCTGCACAGGGGAGAAAGAGGAAGCGTGCCTGCCTCAGGAGAGAAACAGGAAATGAGCCTGTCTCAGGAGAGAAACAGGAAGTGTCTTGCACTGGGTAGAAACAGGAAGTGTCCTGCACAGGGAGGAAACAGGAAGTGTGCCTGCCTTAGGAGAGATATAGGAAGTATCCGGCACACGGAGGAAACAGGAAGTGTCCTGCACAGGGGAAAAACAGGAAGTAAGCCTGTCTCAGGAGACAAACAGGAAGTGTGCCTGTTTCAGGAGAAAAACGGGAAGTATCCTGTACAGGGAGAAACAGGAGGTGTGCTTGCCTTAGGAGAGAGACAGGAAGTGTCCTACGGAGGGGAGAAACAGGAAGTGTCCTGCACAGGGCGGAAACAGTAAGTGTGCCTGCCTTAGAAAGGAAACAGAAAGTGCCTTGCACAGGGATGAAACAGGAAGTGTTTCCTAATAATAACTAATAATAAAGGAATAAACAAATATAAAATATTAAGCCCAAGCACAGACAAATACACATTTTTTAAGAAACACAGATTATTTTTAAAAAATTGACCACATATTCAGCTCTAACAGAAGCTTCAACAATCGTCAAAGGATTTATATCCTACAGACCTGACATGAGCCTGATCACAATATTTTAATTTAGAAATCAGATCAAACAGATAACAAGAACAATCTTTCAATTCAAAATTTTAAAAATACTTCTACGTAGTTCCAGGAGCAAAGAAGAAAACATGGAAATCAGAAAATATTTACATATTAATGATAACTAAAAATATTTCTTATCCATACTTGTGAGATCTAGTTGAAGTGGTTCTTAGAAGGAAACTTATGGTTCTGTTAGAAAAGAAGAAAGGCTGAACATCAAAAAGTTAAGTGTTCAACTGAGGATGTTACAAAGAACAGCAAAGTAAACACAAAGAAGGTGATGAAAGAGGCAATTATAAACTGAGAGCAGAATTAGTAAAACATAAAGCAAACATATATGAGAAAAGATTGTTAAAGCCAAAGTTTATTCTTTGAATACACTAGTAAAAGTCACGACATAACTCTCTCAGGGTAAATAAGAGAAAATATAACAAAAGTACAAATAAATGATAATTAGGAATGAAAAAAGAAGCATATTGACAGATCTGACACAAATTCAAAAAGATAAGAAAATACTAGAAATAACTATACCATAAATTTGAAAACTTAGATGAAATGGAAAAATGCATTTTTAAAAACTTATGAAAATTGATGTAAGAATACATTTTTTAAAAAATCTAAATAGTCATATAATAATAAGGAAACTAAACCAGTAGTTTAAAATCTTCCATAAAATAGAGTGCCACGGACCACTTTTCCTTGAGTTTGAAAAATTAAAAGAAAAGATCATGTAAATATAACACAATCTATTTCAGAGAATACTAAAAACCCAACTCATTTGTAATTATAATATTGATATTATAATCCAACAAGTTAATTATGGAAACACTGACTAAACATGCTATGAATATAAACTGAATATATATCAATATATGAATGTAAAACCCTAATACTGACCAATGTTAAAAGTTTCAAAAACTTAACATTAGTTAAACATTAGAATATCACTTGAAATCACCATCAGATCAAGAAAGAAAAATTACATGGTCATCTCAAAAGAAAAGTGTGTTGATAATTCAAAGTAAATCCATAGCAAAAAGTTTTAGTAAACTTGGAAGGAAAGTGAAGTAAGTTAACTTGATAAAGACAGTAAATATTAAAATTAATAGTGTAACATTAAAGGCATTCCTTTCAAGACCAGAAGAAAGTCATGAATATCTACTATCATCACTTCTTTCAACATTATACTATAGGTCCTGATTAGAGCAGTAATACAAAGAGAGGAGGTGAGGAGTGAATCCCAGCCGATGTTATATTATACTGTTAATAATTAGAGCACTGGTTATCTGCCTTTCTTGAAGCTGATAGAACCTAAAATGAAACCAAATCAATACCACTCCCAAAATCTTCACATCTTCCAAATTCCCCATATTATTTCTGTGATCCACAGAGGGTACAAATTCATCTGAATAACTGGGTAAGATTATAAGAAAAACTATGCTAAGGAGCAATAAAAATCTATTTAGAAACATTCATTATACAAGCAAGTCTTTCAGGCAAGGGAGTATTCAAGCTTGTCTCACTCGATTTGCCTTTATGGTAATCACTTTTACAGAACCACTGTACCACAGTGAATTTTACAGCAAGTTTATGAGTTATTCTAACAACTAGGAAAAAGTTTTCTGAGGTTAAGGAAATCACTTTTTTGGGTTGAGTTTAACAAAGGTAATGTATATATATGTATATATACCAGTCTTAGAGCATTACTTACTTTCCAAAATTCACTAGTAGCCTCAATTATGTTTTCAGAGTATAACTAAAACAATTTTGGCATACAAATTTCTATTGATACTTTTTTGTGAGATAAAAAGTCAATATATGGCTGGGCATGATGGCTCACGCTTGCAATCCTAACACTCTGGGAGGCCGAGGTGGAAGGACTGCTTGTGCACAGGAGTTCCAGACCAGCCTGAGCAAGAGCGAGACCCCGTCTCTACCAAAAATAGAAAAAATTAGCCAGCCAACTAAAAATAAAAAAAAAAAAAAATTAGGCAAGCATGGTGGCACGTGCCTGTAGTCCCAGCTATTCAGAAGTCTCAGGGTTCAGGCAGGAGGATCCCTTGAGCCCAGGTGTGAGATGGGCTGACGTCATGGCACTCTAGACCGAGTGACTGAGCGAGACTCCGTCTCAAAAAAAAAAAAAAAAAAAAAAAAAAAAAAAAAAAAAAAAAAAAAAAAAAAAATTAACAAAGTCGATATATAGTTCAATCCATATGGTATGTTATCTCTACATAAACAAAAGTGAAACAGTGTCTCTGCATACATTAAAAAATATTTCTGATAGAATCCACAAAATACTAATGGTATCTGTTGCCTGTGGGGAGGGGAACGTATTGTCTGGGTTGCGCAGGCGTGTAAAAGGTATCATAGTTTACCACATAGCTCAGCTGTGGATAGTTAGTGATAACAATTAAACTGCACTGGGAGATGGGAGATAGTAAGAGCACTGATGATTAGGGCAGAGGGATCAGCACAGAGCTGAATTGTCGCAATGTCAATAAATAATGCCTGAGTCTGAAATTAAAGAAATATAAACATGTTATATACAGATATAGAGGTAAAAGTCAAAAGAATCAACTCATAGGTGAATAGTGATTATTTCTGGAAAGGAGAAAATAGAAAGCAAGGCACTCTGGAGAAGTACGTGATTATATGCATGTGTAACTTGGATAAAAATAAAAATGAACTAAGGATATAACTTGAAAAAAATTAAGAAACCTTAGTTAGCTAACCTACTTACCATTCAGGAAAATCTCCAAAATGAAACTTCTGCTGATTCATTTTGTATTATTTGACAGGTTTCAGTAACTTTATAAATGTTTGTAATAGCAAAAATAAATAATGACATAAAATAATAAAAGCAATGGTACAGTCAAAATTTGGAGGTAAGGGGGAAGGGGAAAAAAAAAAAAGAAGTCTGCTATTTTCCACGTTGCACATAGAAAATCCCCAAATTTGAAAGATCAAAACAGAAGTTTATGTATCTCTTTTAACATTGTAAATATTTTATTATGTCATTAAATAATTTTCCTAAACATATTTGTAAAGACCCTTTAGTACTGTGGTCCCCAAGCCGCAGGTTGCTGACTAGTACTGGTCCACTGCCTGTTAGGAACAGGGCCACACAGCAGGAGGTGAACAGCAGGCAAGTCAACAAAGCTTCATCTGTATTTACAGCTGCTCCCATTGCTCACATCACCGCCTGAGCTCCGCCTCCTGTCAGATCAGTGGCGGCATTAGATTCTCATAGGAGACCAAACTCTAGGGTCAACTGTGCATGTGAGGGATCTAAGTTGTGCGCTCCTTATGAAAATCTAATGCCTGATGATCTGAGGTGGGGCTGAGGCAGTCCTGCTAGCACTGGGGAGCAGCTGCAAATTACAGATTATCATTAGCAGAAAGGTTTGACTGCACAGAGACCATAATAAATCAGTTGCTTGCAGACTCATATCAAAACCCTATCCATGAGTGGCAAGTGACAATTAAGATCCATCTGGTGGCAGCCTTATAGTATATATTACAATGTAATAATATAACTAAAGTGCACAATAAATGTAATGCACTTGAATCATCCCAAAACCGTCTCCCCCTCACCCCCAGTCTATGGAAAAATTATCTTCCATGAAACCGGTCCCTGGTGCCAAAAAGGTTGGGAACTGCTGCCTTAGTACTTAATTGTACTGATATGCCACCTCTTATTTTATAAATGTTATGAGACTGTTATGAGACTATATGATATACATTGGTATTCCCAATACCTTTTTAAAAAATATTTCTTAGACTTTGAAATAGTTTAATAATTTTTTAAAGTTAAAATTCTAACTACTATGATTTAAAATTGTAATTAATAGGGAGCGCTCCAAGTCATATTAGGAAATTTAGCATGGGATTATATCACCGACTGCAAAACATAACAACATATTAATCATTAAGAAGAGATTGATTCATTAGTCAGTGAGAGGAGGTTATTGCCATATTTTGAAAAAAAAACATTTAAATATATATTTAAATCACATGACATTTTCAGTTCACTGATCAAGCTGGACATATTTGAAGCTACATATAATTTAGAAGGTCCAGTAATTAAAAAAACTAAAGGAAGCTGTTTAGACTGAAAGAGACTCTTCTGGGTATAGTAGCTCTAAAACTAAGATTTGTTAAATAGGGATGAATATATGTTACATTTTATGAGCTTTCAGATTGAACGTATAGCATGATAAGAAATATCTCAGTTATCTCCATTATCTTCTTTCTCAAGTATGTGACCCAACTTGAAAACTAGATTGGAAATTCTTTAGAGTAAATATTATTCTATAGACCTTGCCTCCAAACCCTCATCCCCTCCAAATACCCACACACAAGTTCTTGGCACAGAGCTGAACACATGGTCATTTGAGACATAATCATTAAGTACCAATTAAAACCTGCTAGCTCAAACTGCATACTGGGTTTCTGAACTTCCTAGCAACACCAAATCTATGCAATGCTTAAAAGTTTACTAATATATCATATTGGAAATTGATGTGTAGCACTAAAAAATAAAAGCAACTGGTATCAAGCATTTTTTCTCAGAATCTTTCTAACATCACATTAACTTCAAACATCATAAGAAAGTAGTTGACACTGGTAATGAGATATTAAAGGTATTATTCACAAGATTTAATAATACTGTTTTCTATCAATATTTGGAGATGGTATAGAACATTCTTTCATAGAAGGTATTTGAAAAAGAATAGATTGGGGGAATGTTTCTGTTATTCTTTTTCTTTTACCTCATTTCCATCTTCATCAATTATTGAGATGTAGTTGGGATGAGTCTTATTTGGGTAGGACAACAGGACGTCATAATGGGCTAGCTCAACAGAATCCAGGCCAAATTCTTTCCACTGGGATTGAATTTGCTTTGCAAGCTGAAAGTTTTGTTCTGTTCCTGCTAAATGGGGTATCCGTGTAAAATTACTGGTAAACAAAAATTGAAAATGGTTAGAATTAATGTTTAGTCAGACTTTATTTCAAATCAACAACAAAACAAAGCATATTTACACAAAAATACTTTGAAACGTGATGTGTTAAAAAAACAAGGTAGTACTATTACTGCATTGCTATTATTACATTGAATAGATTTTCAAAGTTTGCTTTTAAATTTTCATGTTCTAATTTTTACTAATTCAAGAGAAAAACTGGAGAAACTAGTATTTGTAGAGTATTGTTATGTGCAATCCTATGGCTATAACCCCTTATGGTAGATGACCAAGGTGTCATACTTTTCTTTTTTTTTTCTTTTATTTATTTCTTTTGTGTGTGTGTCATCCTTGTGCAGGGGCCATGCTAATCTTCTCTGTATTGTTCCAATTTTAGTATATGTGCTGCCAAAGTGAGCACTCAAATACTTTTCTTAAGACCTTTGCATCTTGGAGCTTTATTGGAATCGTCTGTTTATTCCACTGTGTAAAATATATTTGAGAGATAAAAAAAAATAATTTTATGTGAAATACTGGGCTGTGACATGGCAAGAATTACTAATAATTACACTTATTTAAATATTAAAAGTTATAGACAAGGGAGAAACTACTTGATGAACACTCATTTATAAAATATCATCATTAAAAAAATAATCTGAACATATTGACATAAGCTCAGACTGAATCTCTTGTACTCCATCCATGAAGAAGATCGATATACTTAAAATCAATGCTAAGAATTAGTCTGAAGAGGAATTTCTTTAATAAAGAAATTTTATGGTCAAAATGTGACTACCAGAAATATTTTAATGAGTAGACTAATTTCTCATTTAATATATCTAGATCCTGGTGCTTTTGATTGTTTTAAATGTCTCCATCCTGGGGAATTTGTTGTTTCCCTGAAGAGCTTATTGGTATTTTCATACTTAAATCCCTTCTTAAAAAATTCAATATGACAAGGCATTAATGGAATTAATACATAATGACAAGGCATTACGTAGCATGAAAAGATATTTATTTTTAGTTTATAAAGTTTTAGAACTTCATGAATTTCTGGTTCTAAATATGTAGGATTTTCTAAAATCAACACATTTCTATCCTTAGGTGATTTTTTAAAAAAGTAATAAGCAACATGGCTATGATAATTTCAATTTCAACTGTTTCATTCTACTGTGCATCTTAATTTTTTAGTTTGGCACAACAACAATGAAGGAAAATAACTCAATTTTTTAAAAACAGGATTCCTATGATTAGTTTATTTAATGATTATATTAAAAGTATTTAAATTGGATAACAATAGTATTAAAATCCTCATTTGATAAATGTTTAGAGACATAACACTTTACATAGGATTTCTAATGTGTATTTGTAAAATATGGTATCAATAACAACAAGAACACACATTTAAGAGGCAGCTAAGGAGTCTCTATCCCTTCATCAATGTCTACTTGCAGAGAAAACAGAAAAACAGCCAAGATGTTGTTATTTTTTTCTATATTACACAGATCATAAACTGCAACCAAAATAAGATATGGACTATGTATATTTCATGAAGTACCAGCTATAACTTTGTCCTTATATGCAAGAAGAGTTTCTATAAGGAATGTTGAACCTGCTGACAAAAAAGGGGAAGGGGATCATTTTATTAATATTATAAGTGAAATTCCTTCTAACAGTTTTGTCACTACCAACTAGGATACATCACGCTAAGGATCAATGAGATAACATAGTAAAGGACGAGGCAGTCTTAATTTTTTTTTGTTTTAATCACTTAACAATATGTCTTGTAAGTAATCTGTTGATTCTACCAGATTATCAAATTTTCTAAAAAAAAAAAAAAGAAGAAGAAGAAGAAGAAGTATTTATAAATTTTCCAAAATAGAAAAAATCTGTTCATATATCTCTTTCAGGCTGGTTTAAATATGTCCCAAGTATTCTCACATTCTCTCAATTCATAAAGGGAGCTATTAGTGTACTTGTTGGAATACATTTCATCTGATTTACAAAAGATATGGCAGTGTTTGGAGGGGTTAAATGACTTAAAGACAGCTAATAAAAGGCAAAACAGATATTTTACACATACCAGTAAAATTCTGAAACTGGAAATCTAAAACACTCTTCTAAAACCATCTTATCTTTCAAAACACGGTGAAGGAAAATCCTTCTAGAGAAATGCAAAACAGTGAACATAATCTGTAAATTTAACCAGGTGTTTACAAAACAGAAGGGAAAACACAAAACAACCCTGTATCCCAAGGCAG
Source organism: Indri indri (assembly GCA_004363605.1). Taxonomy (NCBI): domain Eukaryota; kingdom Metazoa; phylum Chordata; class Mammalia; order Primates; family Indriidae; genus Indri; species Indri indri. The sequence goes on along the minus strand of RJWJ010025809.1, from coordinate 9,766 downwards.
AATGAAAAAACTGCTCCTAATGAATCCTCCCTTTCACTACTGAGGCAGACACCCCAAAGGCAAGGCCCTTTAAGAGCAGAACAAAGGATCATAAAGGGAGACAAGATAGGAGGTCCTAGCTTTTAATGGCCCCTGACCAGTGGGTATATTTTAATAGGAAGCTCTCCGATAGAGGAATGGCAAATTGGAAATCTGGAACATCCAGGAGGCTTCTGGAGATTCTGTAGTCCTTGAGCTGGTGAATGGAAGTTCTCTTAACCTTTCTTTTGTGTGTTAATGAGTTCTGAACAGTTAGAGGAGCTTGGTTAGGGCTGTGGAGAATAAACAAAGACGCTGACTGCTTAGATCTTGTTTGAGGGTCCAAAAGAAAAAATAAAGAACGGCATTCATTTTTCCTCTTTTTTGGTCCATCCATACATGTAACAAGTTAGGAAAGGAAGAAGGTAGCAGCAGCCCTGTCTAGGAGTGAAGACCATACCTTTCCAGACCTCTACTTTTATTATACATATTATACATGATTATAGTGGAATAAGTGCAAGAGGCATAGGAAGGGTTTCCACAAAGACAAAGAAGTTTAAACGTTAGGATCTCTCACTTCAAAGGGCTCTTTCCAAAGATCTGAAAGGTGCCTTATAAAATTTTTATTCATAGCTTTAATTCTACTGTAATTAATATATGTGTTTATATGATTATGTATGTATATATATGTACATATAATAGTCTTTTTATATAAAATTACAACTTGAATTCACCAGGGAATCTTTCAATCATTAGAGGAACTTCAAGTATTTTTTGACGCATGCACTAAGTCAGTTTGTAAAAAGAACAAAAAAGGGACTTCATACCTTGAAAAAACTAAGTATTCTAATCAATCGTATATAATAATTCTATGCAAGTGTTTGATTTTTAGTTGCTTTGTAAATACGTGTAAAATTTACTCATTTATCTCTTTTGGTCTATAATAGAGATAGCTATTCCGTGAAGTGGAGAGCTAGATTTTAAAATATGCCAAATGCAGAAATACTCTCTAGGGATTAGGGGGATGGCGGGGGGCAAATCAACAACTAAAGGACACGACATGGGGAGCACTAAGCGGGGATGGGAAGGGCATGCCTTAAACCCGCACTTGGGTGAGGTAAAGGCATAAAATGTAACTGTAGTGTTTGTACCCTCACAATACCCTGGAATAAAAAAAAAAAAGAATAAATTATACCAAATTAATTAAATTATAAAAAAATAAAATAAAATATGCCAAATGTATGCTCTTTAGTTTCATCCACATCACAATAATATTGCTAGCCCCATTTTACAAGTATGGAAATAAGGGCTCAAGAAGGTTAAATATTCACCCAAAGTTATTTTACTATTAAAGGGCAAAGATAGAATTCAAACTCAATCCTGCCTGACTCCAAAGTCCAATCTTATTTATTTATTTATTTACTAAAATACACTATCTTCCTCTAAATCATGAGCCAGCAAACAAAGTTCCGCTGGCCAAACCTGGCCCACTGGCTATTTTTGTACAGTCCATGAGCTAAGAATGGTTTTTACATTTTATTAATAGTTTAAAAAAAAGCAAGAACAATATTTTATGACACATCAATTATATGGAATTCAAATTTCAGTACCCATAAATAAAGTTTTATCCAAACTGACACACTTATTTGTTTATGTATTTTCTATGACTTCTTTGTACTACAATCACAGAGCTGAATAGTTGCTACAGAGATCAGCCTACAAAGGCTGGCCCTTTTACAGAAAAAGGCTGCTAACTGCTAACTCTGCTCTAAAACTTCTGTAATGATAAAGTTCAGCTGATAGTATAATCCTCTCCCAATGAAATGTGATACAAGACCCTTGATAAATAAAACATTTTTTAAAAATCCAGTTCCTGTATATGAAATATTGGACCAAGAATGGTAAATTTTTCCAACAAACTGTCCATATAAACTTTCAAGTATACACTTACTGTAAGAACTTCTTGATGTTTTCAGCTTTCAATTCATCCAGAAATGCCTTCCTCATGCTATGCTGTGGAACAATGTGAGTAGCTTCATTGGAGGATTTCATAAACCACCCTGAAAAATACATCCAAAAATGGGAACAAGATGTGAGATCATAGACAGGACTTATTTTTCTTTAGAGTTGTATGTACCATATTAACAGTATGTATGACAGAAACTATCAATCACCTCTAGCTTTAGGTGAGATTTTCTGAAGTTTAATTTCTCTTGCCTACTTCTACTGAAAAAATCATACAAACAGATTTTTAAATTATAAACCAGTTGCAACATATTTTTTATCCAGCTTCAATGACAGGTCAACATTGCCGTTATTCTAAGAAACATTTTACAGGAAACCAGCACTAAAATTAAATATGATGTTAATATTTCAACTAACAGGGATAAACAAGATCTTTTGAAAATGAAGGCAAAAAGGAGATCCACCTTCTTTCTCCATAAAGCTTCTATCTTCAGTGACTGCTTCTTTATTGACCTAGAATAAGCATTTAAAAAGTTTTTATAATGAATTAACTATGAATATATTTCAAGTACATAAATTATTTCAAAGTATTGAAGGAAATTCAGACCTCTAATTTTCTTTGGTTCTTAAACTTACACAAAATGTGCTGAGATTTTGTGTTTCCAGTTGAAGCAGGCTTGAGAAGTTCAAGTTCAGAAAGCTACAGTGAGACTACAATTTAGCCAACATCTCTGCCAGATATCCAGGGCACAAAAGAGGCCCGAGGCAATAGCTAGACACATCATGTACCATTAGCCCCTGCAGTTGGCTTTTAATCTGAGGGGGAGAGGGTCCAACACTCTAGGGTTTATTTAGGGAAATTATGGGTTCTCGGAACAAAATTTTTACAAAATCAGCACCCAGCCAGCTTTCATGGAGCTTTCCAATTATTAATCACATATATACAAATACATATACATATATTCATGAACATTAAAACACATAATTAGACACAAGGAGATAAATGATTCCACCTAGGCATAAAACAAAAGGACTTGGATTAGAGTATGGGATCAGGGAAGGACACAATGATGAGATGCTTAAACTGAAATCTGAAAAATGAACACAATGATGAGGATGAAAACCTGTGGAGGAGGAGAGAGCAGAGAATACTAAGGGAGAAAAAAACAGTAGTAAAGGACTTATTCTGTGTCAGCCACTGAGCAGTGAATACAGGGATGGGGGTAACACCAGGAAGAATAAAATAATGCCTTGAAGGCCAGGTCTTGGTGGCTCACGCCTGTAATCCTAGCACTTTGGGAGGCCGAGGTGGGAAGATCACTTGAGGTCAGGAGTTTGAGACCAGCCTGAGCAAGAGTGAGACCCTCTCTACTGAAAATAGAAAATAAAAATTAGCCAGGCATGGTAGTGTGCCTGTAGTCCCAGCTCCTGGGAAGGCTGAAGCAGGAGAAAAAAACGCCTTGAAGGGATGCGAAATATTTTAATTCCCATGCAGACCTTACCAAATCAAATTCCCATTTTTGCAGTTGAGAAAATGGAAATTAGATTTGAAATGTATCCTTGTTAAGCTTACTCATTTAAACCCCACAACAACCCTCTGTGGTTACTAATAACTACATCTTAGTTATGAGCAGTGTATGTGGTGCAAAAGTCTTTGACTGATTCCAGTGTCATACAGAAAGCGACAAGAGACTGAGTAAATCAAACTGGTCCACGCCCTACTCTTCTAAATCCCAGAAAAGGGATCTAAAATTCCTAGCAGGGGTGAACCACCCTGGCGATACCTAAGGCTAGTCCTGTGCATTAAAGTCCAACTCCTCACCAAAAAGAGAAAATGTGCTAAAAATCCCAGTACTGTGCTAAGAGATTTACGTGCTATTTCATTTACTATTGCCAATAAGTTGCAGAAAATATTAACTTCATCATAAAGACAAGGAAACCAAGGCTGAGAGTGGTTCCGTAACTTTCTGAGGCCAGTAAGAAGTAGCAAAGTCAAAATTAGAATTTAAGAGTCTGAGCTCGCTTGTTCTGCTCTGGTTTTCTTGGAGAAGTGGTAAAGTCTGCAAATCAGTACACAGGGGACAACGCCAAAGACCTGCTGTTAAATATGGGTTCATAGCCTGACAGTAATTCACCCACTTCCCAAATGTGCCTCTGTTGCTTCCAAGGAGGAAAGAACGAGAAGAGAAAAAGACTCCCTTTGCAGCAATGTCCTAAATTCTACCGTAAACCTGGAGCAGCCCCAGGTACCCCATTATATAAAATCCCCAAAAGAGAGAGGGGCACTTCCTGCATAGCTCCCTGGGCTACTTTGTTCAACAGCCCCCAGAGTTCTACGCTCATCCTAAAACATGCTGTGTCTACGCTGCTTATCTAAAACTCAACCCCGCACCACCCCCAGCAAACCTCCTCCCAACTTGTGGGGGCTCATCCCCACTGTCCCTACTGAAATTGCCGCTTGGGGGAGAGCGACAGGACCCCACTCGGCAGCCGACCCGGGACAGCGAGGGAGGCTCCGAGGCTTGATTGGCTAAGCGCGCCCCTACCTACGAGGAAGCCCAGGGTAAAGAGGCCGATGGCCAGCACCAGTGCCCCAGCGCAGAGCCAGCGCAGCCGGCGCCCGGCGGCTGCAGCCGAGTTGGATTCGTCCAGGAGATTCCACATCGCGGAGCCAGTACGGCCGGGCCTGCTGGGACCTGCGCCTGTGCTGCGGCCCCACGCGCGCGCCCTTGACCCTCAGCCAACGGCGGGATAAAGTCTGTCTCCCACCAATGCCTTGCTTTTCAGTCCGTGGAGGCTGGAACTCGCTCCCAGCCCTGGCGTCTAGCTTCTCCGCGGTAAAAGTATTTACAGCTTAAGCTGAACCAATCAGAGCTAGAAGAAGGGATTATCTGCCTCCGGGAGGAGAAGGAAACCCGGCCCCTTGCCAGAGGCGCTTAAGGAAAAGTTTCTCTTGAAAATTTCCAGCTCTTGAAACTCCGCCTCTGCCCCGCCTTCCTGCGCCTGGAACCAGGCGTAGAACTCCCGACTCCCAGGGAGGGGAAGGGGGTGACGCTGCTCCCGATCTGGCTTCGCCCGCTGCCCTCCCGTAACACCCGCTCCTCCGACTCTTGGATACCTGCGGGGCCACCCCGAAATAAAAGCTCACCTTTCTCCCCGGAAAGATGCCCGCAGCCCCGCAGAGGCCGGGGCTGGAGCTTTCTAAGGAACTCAGCGGAGAGGGGTTCCTTGGTTTGCCTCTTCTCCCAGGCAAGAAATCAGTAGGTTCAGACAGCTGAAGGAGGCGGTGTGGTGTAAAGAACTTGTTCTCGGGCTGTGGACAGACTAAGGCTCCAATCCTACCCCTGTCACTTACCAGCTGTGTGGCCTTAGGCAAGCCACATAACCTCTCAGTGTCCCAGTTTCTTTGAGGTCACAGGAGAGCGGTGCCCGAAATAAAGAAGGCTGAAGTTCAGTGGCAGCATAGGGTTAAGAACTTCAGTCCTGGAGTTGAACTCCTACTTTCTGCCACTTACTAACTGCCTTACCTTGGAAGAGTTATTTAACCTCTCCCCAGCCTCAGTATTACCTCCTCAAGAGCCTCCAATAGCTTCCCATCTCACTAAGGGAATAAGCCAAAATCTTTATAATGGCCTACAAAACCCTCTGTCCTCGGGCCCTCTGCCACTCCTCTGTCCTCATCCCCTACCATTCTCCTACTCCATCTATACTGGCTACCACCAAGGCCTTTGCACACTGTTCCCTGTAAGGTTCTTCTCCAGGATTCCACTTGGTTCCCTCCCTTACCGCCTCCAGTTCTCTGTTCAAATGTCACCAGATCAGGGAGGCTTCCTTGGCCATCTTGTTTAAAATAGTAACACCTCCACCTCCACCTCCACCTCCACCACAGCAATCTACCTGCTTTCTTTCTAACTCTGTTCTCTTTTCCATTTTTTTTTCCCACAGCACTTAACAGCATTTGACACACTATACATGTTACTTGTTTATTTAGTGTCTCTTCTCCCTACAGATTTTTATCTGTTTTGTCCACCTGTATTCGTAATACCTAAAACAGTCATTGGTATGTAATAAACATTCCATACGTAAAAAAAAAGAAAAAGGAAAATTTCCAACTCTTCCTTATTTAAAAAAGAGAGGAGTGGGGAGAGAGAGACCCTCCTCTCTCCTCCCCTATAATTCTCAAGAACTTTTTTTCAGCTCTGAAATCCTATAAAATACAATACTGAGTAAAGTCAGGTGGAAAATGGTGCACTGGGTTGGATAATCAGAGAGGGTTGGCATCAATGTAAATCTTCATCCTCCTCTTTCTTTTAATGACTATCATTGTTATCAATAAACATGTACGATATCATCCTCCATTTACATTATGAAACCTTTTTTTTAGGAAAATTGGATAATCTTTTATTAGCTGAAATATTTTACTTTCCATCTTAATGAGTTAAAAGACATACATAGAAAATAAATATTCTTCCTTTATCAATGTTAAAAGAAGTCTAGATGTGAAAATCATCCTGTATGAATCTGCAGGATTTCAAAAGGATAGATAGAATTATACTGCAGTTTTAATGTAGTCAAAAAAATTTAAAGTCCAACCTATAGGTATCATGTACTATTGCTTTCTTTCTATAATATTCTTACCATTTTCTGTAATAATGATTATTATGGATTCTAAAGCAATTTTTGGCTTGACTAAAAACATATGCATTTAATCTTTTAATTTTAATTTAATTTAATTTTTAATTTAACTTTAATAAACTATTTTAGGAATTTGTGATCAATGCTGGTTTCTTTTTTTTTTTTTTCAGGGTATTATGAGGGTACAAACATTATGGTTACACTTTATGTCTTTGCCTCACTCAAGTGAGGGTTAGAGGCATGCCCTTCCCCCTTACAATGTTCCCCATGTCCTTTAGTTGCGGGTTTACCCCCCATCCCCCAATCTCTGGAGATTATTACTGCCATATGAGCACCCTAATGTTTATCAGTTAGTAGCAATTTGATGGCGAGTACAAGTGGAGTCCATTCTTCTGATCTTGTGGTACCTCACTTTGGATAATGGGCTTAAGTTTAATCCAGGAAAGTATAAGAGGTGCTAGATCACTGTCGTTTCTTATGATTGAGTAATATTCCATTGTATACATAGACCAAATTTTAATAATCCACTCATGGATTGATGGGCACTTGGGTTGTTTCCACATTCTTGAAATAGTGAATTGTGCTGCCATAAACATTCAGGTGCAGATGTCTTCATCACAGAATGTTTTTTGCTCTTTTGCGTAGATGCCTAATAGTGCTATTGCTGGATCGAATGGTATTTCTATTTTTAGCTCTTTGAGGTATCTCCAAACTCTTTTCCACAGAGGTTGCACTAATTTTCAGTCCCACCAGCAGTATAAGAGTGTTCCCATCTCTCCACATCCTCGCCAGCATTCGTTGACAAAAACATTTTTAAAGAAATAATACTGGAAATTGTGGAAGGCAGAGACTTCATTTTCATATCCCAGCTGGGTTTGGCCATTGTCTTACATAATAGATATAAAATCCATCTTTGTTGAATTAACCAGAAGAATCAATCACACATAATTCTATCCCAGTTACAAATTCCTAATAATAATTATATCTAAAAGGAGAGAATAACTACATGCTTTATAAAATCGACTGTGTTCTTATGCTCCATGAGGGAGACCATGCATTGAGCAGGAGTGCTTTATGGAAGCATTGCATTTAACAGCACTGTAAATTACAGTTAGGATTTGAGCCGGTGGAGATGAAAAGAAACACATTGGCTGAGGCCAGCAGGGTAGACGAAGGTTTAAAATCCCGGGTGTATTCAAGGAATAGCAAATGCTTTGCTTTGGGAAAGTGGGAGCACAGGATGAGAGTGGAGAAAGATAGGCTAGGCCGGGCATGGTGGCTCATGCCTGTAATCCTAGCACTCTGGGAGTCTGAGGTGGGAAGATGCCTTGAGCTCAGGAGTTCCAGACCAGCCTGAGCAAGAGCAAGACCCCATCTCTACTAAAAATAGAAAAAAAATTAGCAGGGTATGGTGGTGAGCACCTGTAGTCCCAGCTCCTTGGGAAGTTGAGGCAGGAAGATAGCTTGAGCCCAGGAGTTTGAGGTTGCTGTGAGCTAGGTAGATGCCATGGCACTCTAGCCCAAGCAACAGAGTGAGAGCATGTCTCAAAAAGAAAAAAAAAAAAAAAAAAAGAAAGAAAAAGAAATAAAAATAGGCTAGATTGTAGAGTCTTGGGTACTTTGTTAAAGAATTTCTGAGTAAAGCGATGAAATGTGGGAAAATTAATCTGTCAACAGTGTACCGAGACAACTCCTAAATGACCTAGAGCAGGAAAAGAGGGAGTTTCTTGATCCCTTTCTAACAAAATCCTAAATTTATATCTTTCCTAATGTTCCTATTGTCAAATCTAACCAGGAATGGTAGAATACTAGTGGCTAATATTTATTGAGCATTTACTACAAGCGATGCACTTATATATATTATCTCATTTGATCATTGGAATCCTTCGAGGTGTGTACTATTATTTTTCCCATTTACACATGGAACAACTGAAATTTAGCAAGATTAAGTAAATCATTGAAAGTCACAAAACTAATACTACAATGTCTGCCTTACTCTGTACAACTATGCAGCCTCCGCTGAGCATAAAGTACATTTTCTGAGTTTGGTTGTAGTATTGAAAGAAGCATTTGCCTTAGAGTCAAAAGACTCTAACTTAAATTTTGGGCCTAGTCCTGTCTAAGCTGGGTACTCTTGGGAGCCAAGCATTCAATTTACCTGAACATATTTCCTCATTTGTAAAACGTGGCATCACTCAGTAACATTATCTAATACACATAGTTAATGTGTTTGTTTTGAAGGCTAGATGTGACTGTAAATGAGGCAAATTTCAGTTAAATATAAGAAATGGTTTTTGAACATTAGAATTAACTCAATTAATAATTGAATTAATAAAACTCTGTGGTGAAGAGGATGCATTTGAAGAATTCAGAGAATGAATGAACATCTGTCAGATATTATAAGCCTTGTGGAACTTAGAGTTTAGTGGAGAAGATATGCCTTTAATAAGTAATTAATAACTAATGTAATGAGCACTTTCTATGTGGTAAATACTACACTATGTGCTTTACACGCATTATTTCATTTAATTCTCATAACATCCCAAAAGAATTCAATATCTCTCACAGGCGATTATGCAAGCCACACTAGATTTCTCTGTTGTCACATTTATTATTATTTACCTTTTAGAGATAAGAGAACTAAGGTTTAGAGAAATTGATTGACTTTCTCAAGAAAACAACTGGCAGATGTTTGTTTTCTGAACCCCTCTGATAAACATTAAGCCATATTATACTTCCTTTTTTAACTATTGGGGAAAAATTGAAAATGATGCTTCATGTTAGGGATTTGCAGAAGCAATCATGAACTAAATTAAAGTATTATAAATGGAGTCTGTTCTTGAAAAAAATTAAAATAATTTTCGTTCCTCTTATCTCTGACCTCTAATTCATATTTGCTTTTGAAAAATACTTTAACTCAGTCAAGGAAAAAAACATACTTTAACATTCTAAAATCAGCATGGTACTGGCACAAAAACAGAGCCATTGACCAGTGGAACAGAACTGAGAACCCAGATATAAAACCATCCTCATATAGCCACCTAATCTTTGACAAAGCAGACAAAAACATACACTGGGGAAAAGAATCCTTATTCAATAAATGGTGCTGGGAAAACTGGATAGCCACATGTAGAAGACTGAACCAGGA
>RJWJ010025808.1:0-23544 GCA_004363605.1 Indri indri | reverse complement strand
TGTTTGTTCATGTTTGATGTTGATGTGGTTTGATTATATAAATTGATTTACTTTGCCTTCCCCATCTTTTTTTTCGAGACACTTTAAATCATTTCTTGAATACAAAAACTACTATAGTCATGTAGTATGGTATTATTAACATCTTAAAAATCACCTGCTAGTGAAGTATAATTTGAGTAGGGGAAAAAAGGAAGCATTGGATATCTAGGAAAGGTGATGTCTGGATTTTTGGTACTGTTGAATATAATTAGGTATCATGTGGATTATGATCAAAATCTCATTTTAGGTAACTGAACTTTGGTTTAGAATGCTAATATCAAGGCATTTCCATATTCTAGGTTATCTGTATAAGCAGATAAGATGACAAATATGTTAGATGGATATATTTTGGAAAAATCATGGCTGCTTAAAAAAGAAATTCAACTCCCAGTCCCCCAAAGAAGCAAACACCTCAGACTGTTAACTTTCATTTGGTTTGTTTGAAGTAATTTGAACAATAATTCTGAAGTGGAAATATATATTTTAAATTGTTTGATTTTGATACATAGGATTTTTTTTATTATAAAACATACTGTTAACCCCCTGTATCTGTAGGTTCCACATGGATTCAACCAACCATGAAAATATTCGAGAAAAAAAATTGCATCTATATCAAACATGTACAGACTTTTTTCTTGTCATTATTCCTAAACAATACGATATAACAGCTGTTGACGTTTACATTGTATTAGGTATTATAAGTAATCTAGAGATAATTTAAAGTATATAGGAGGATATGCATAGTTTACATGCAAACAGCCATTTTATGTTAGGGACTTGAGCACCCATGGAATTTGGTATCCGAGGGTGGTCCTGGAACCAATTCCCCGTGGATACCAAGGTACGCTTGTATATTATTTTGTTGTTAGTATAAGCTGAGAGGACAGATGGCATGTTTTTCATCTTAATAGTTAAAATCCTTCTTACTACTTTTTCTTGAATCATCCCAGGCCAATATTCTTTTACTTTCAATCCCTTCTACCATCTTCCAACCCCCACCCCCGACTCCTACCCCAAAATTTTAGAATGGTATCCAGTTGCCTAATGGTTAAGGGAGAGGAATAAAACAAAATACTTTGCGTTGTCATTGTTGGGTCCAAATCATTATCTTCCTGTGTTTTCCCTATTTCAGCACATTCCCAATCTCTTTCATGAGTCATTGGTTTTGAGAATTCTCTGACCCCCTGAACACTTGTAAATATCACCATTGCTTGTAAATTTAAGTTGGTGTCACATTTTCAAAACAAATCTTAAATCTTAGGCCAGGTGCAGCGGCTGATGCCTATAGTCCCAGCACTTTGGGAGGCTAAGGTGGGAGGATTGCTTGAGGTCAGGAGTTCGAGACCAGCCTGAGCAAGAGTGAGATCCCGTCTCTACAAAAAAACAAAAAAATTAGCTGGGTGTGGTGGTGCACCCCTGTAGTCCTGTCTTCTTGGGAGGCTGAGGCAGGAGGATTGCTTGAGCTCAGGAGTTGGGGGTTGCAGTGAGCTATGATGACACCACTGCACTCTCTGTAGCTGTGGCAACAGGGCAAGACCCTGCCTCCAAAAAAAAAAACAAAACTTTTTTTTGAATAAAAAGTTCTTGATACTGGCTGTTAATTATGTAGATTTATGGCTCACGCCTGTAATCCTAGCACTCTGGGAGGCTGAGGCGGGCGGATTGTTTGAGCTCAGGAATTCCAGACCAGCCTGAGCAAGAGCGAGACCCCGCCTCTATTAAAATTAGAAAGAAATTAATCGGCCGATTAAAAATATATAGAAAAAATTAGCCGGGCATGGTGGCGCATGCCTGTAGTCCCAGCTACTCAGGAGGCGGAGGCAGAAGGATCACTTGAGCCCAGGAGTGTGAGGTTGCTGTGAGCTAGGCTGACTCCACGGCACTCACTCTAGCCCCGGCAAAAGAGTGAGACTCTGTCTCAAAAAAAAAAAAAAAAAAAAAAAAAAAAAAAATTATGTAGATTTAGGTGCGAAGTGGTATTTGAAAACTGAAAGCTTTTTAAGGTTGTTCAGCTCTTGTGGTATTCTGTTTGCAATATACTTACAGGTAAGTATCAGAAATTCATTTAATAACCTTTCCTGTGTGGTTTATTCCTGATGGTTATAGATTTTATAAATGGCACTTTTATGATTTCTTTTATTAACAGAATTCTGCTTGGTCAGAGTCGTGATGGCATTGTGTTCAGCACTGATGACTATTTTCGCCATCAAGATGGGTACAGGTATAATGTTAATCAACTTGGTGATGCCCATGACTGGAACCAGAACAGAGGTTTGTTTTGGGCCAAGTCTCCTGGGATAGAATATTTGACTATGAGTCAGAAGACCTAGGTTTTATTCTTGACTTCGATTTTTACCAGCTAAATGACTTTGGCAAGCCATTTAAGTAGCTTTGAGACCCAATTTCTTTTCTGTTAGAGGTGGTGATAATTATGCTTGCCTTTCTTGATTGGGGTTGTGTAAAGCAGAGAACTTAGATAAAGCATTTTGTGAACTGTAAATAGTGTACCAATACAAGCTGGTAAAATATTAGAGTTATGGGATATTTTGATAGGTTTTATTTTATACCTCATGAGTAAACTCAGAGAACTATGATAGTCTTATGTATCATAGTGTTGTGTATGATAGTGTTATGTTAAGTATTTCCCTGAGAATAATGCTAGTGTTTTCCAAGGCTTAGTATAATGGCTGTGAATATTAAAAGTTTTTCTCATTGATGTTGCTCTACAAGAAACCTACTTAATAGATTTTTTAGAGGACACTGATCAATTTCTGTTCATCGTTAATAGGGGTTTCTTAACCTAGGCTGCACATTTGAATCACTTAGGGACCTTTTAAAAAAAACTTATGTCTGGGCCTCAGCCTCAGAGATTCTGGTTAATTAATCTGGAGTGGGGCCTAAGCACTGGTGATTTTTGTTTTTTGTTTTTGGAAAGTTCTTCACATGGTTCTAATGTGCAGTCTGAATTGAAACCTATTGATCTAGAACTTTAAGTAAATGAGTATGCCATTTTTTTTAAAGATGAACACATTGATGATTAAATAGCTTTTATTCTGAAAAATTTTAAACCTGGATTAGAGAGAGTATAATGAATCTCATAAACCTGTTACTAGAATTTTCTGTTATCAAGATTGTGACATATGGGCTTTATCCTTTTTGTTTTTATCTCCCTTCCTTTTTATTATAATTTGCTGAAGTATTTTAAAGCAAATACTAGACATTATATGTTATACATTTCAAATTAACCTTTTTACTTAATCACATCTTATTTAACTGCAATGCCATTATGGCACATTAAAAAAAGATACCTACTTCCTGTTCATTAGTTCTGGGAAAAGAAAAGATACCAATTCCTTGGCATCATGTAACCTAGTCTATAATTGAATTCCCCCTATTGTCTTAAAAAGGGGAAACAAGATCCTCAAAATACATTTTGTTTTATGTTTCTTTTGATTATATTAATCTATAGCAGTTTCCCTTCTTTTAACCTTCATGCTATTAGCTTGTTGCAGAAATGAGGTCATTTGTACTATAGAATGTTACATATTCTCTAGTTTTCTTTTTGCTTCCTACTGGTAACCGTTTAACTTGCTCTTCTTAACTCCTGTATTTTCTGTAAATGGAAATTTGCTCTAGACTGGAGGCTTGATTCAGTTCAACTTTTTTTGTGTTTTTTTGGCAAGCAAGTATTTTATTTATTTATTTATTTTTTGAGACAGAGTCTCACTCGGTTGCTCCAGCTAGAGTGCAGTGGCATCATCTTGGCTCACTGCAACCTCAAACTCCCGGGCTCAAGTGATCCTCCTGCCTCAGCCTCCCAAATAGCTGGGACTGCAGGCCCACACCACCACATGTGGCTAATTTTTCTACTTCTAGTAGAGATAGAGTCTTGCTTTTGCTCAGGCTGGTCTCGTACTCCTGAGCTCAAGGGATCCTCCTACCTCAGACTCCCAGAGTGCTAGGATTATGGGCTTGAGCCACTGTGCCCAGCCCTCTTTTTTGATTTTTTAAAATGCCATAGAACATTGTTGCCTCAATCAAATAATGATAGTATTGTAATTCCAAAAATGTTTGGAGTTATGTTTGGCCTAAATGGGAACAAGATTAGGTGATAAAGGGAATGAATAAAGACAAAACTATTATACCTTTGGTGGACTAGGAAATTGGTGTGGGGCATTTTTTCTCTTTGCAATACTAGTGCAATACTAGAATGTTTCATTAAAATGTTTATGCCATGTGAATTATGTTGATTCTACTTGTTGAACAGAATAATGGTGTCTGGATAAACTACTGTTTTTTTTTTATCAGTGTAATAAATATAGACTTGGATACCTTTAAATGCCAGGCACCATTCTGGGAAAATCTATCTGCCTCATGTTTATTATTAGAAGAATCTAAATTAATTTTAGAACACTTATAAATTGAAAACATCTCCAAAGTGTCATTCTTCTCTTTCTTAGAGTATTACAATAGTTAATTTGTTTACGAATTAACTCTCATTATTTGGGTATTCAAACATTGTTCACTTAGGAGCTCCATTCTTCTGGAGTGCGCTGGACCGTCGTATTAGATGATGTGTTAGATGATGATTATTTATGAAAAGAGGATACTCTCCCCATTCCTTCAAATCAGAGATTTATTTGGTTAATAAGCTCCTTTTCTAGAACGCAACTCCTTGAATATGTGAGCCTAACTATCAGACATTGGATAATGGTTTCCAGAAGTTTGTTTTTTTTAAATGAAAGATTTGATCACTGTGATTGGAGATAGAGCAGTGGGAGATGATAGCATCATGATGCCAGCACTAATGGATGATAGTAACCTGTTCATGACCCAGATTCTAAATTTCTTTTGGTATTTAGAGACATCTTCTCCCAAGAAGGTATTCTACCATGGTCGTTATTCTAACTGACCTTTAGAATTCTATTTTAGACATCTGTATAAATGTTTTCATTATGTTGAACTTAGTGGAATTCTTAGTCGAATTCTAAGTCCTGAGAAAATTCCCTTATCTTTGCTTTTTGCCTCAGCCTTTTAAATTTTATCAAGTGTTTTTTTTTTTTTCCCCCAGCATATTATTGGGGTACAGATGTTTAGGTTACGTATGTTGTCCTCCCCTCCCCCCCAGGTCCAAGTTTCAAGTGTGTCCATCCCTCTATCAAGTGTTCTTAATCTTAATCATTTTTCTTGTCTGGTATACCTAAGGGATATATACACTCCTGTCATTAACAGTGGCTCTCTGTGTCAGTGATTCTCACCTCATGGTAGAAAAGATGGCATTGGGATAGGGAGATAAAGTTTAGAAAAGTTCTTTTCTGCCTCAGCTCCCAATTTGAGGATCATAGTCCTGAGACATCTCCACAAAGTCAATTGAACTGTGGTATTTAGCTACTTGGTATATAAAGTTTTGATGGTAAGTAATGATAAATCAATAACTTTTTAATATAAGCCTTTCTTTATTTCGAAACCATTATTTGTACATTGTAGGAAATTAGAAAATACAGATAAACATGAAATGCAAATATTCCTGCCATCTACAGATAACTACTTTTAATATCTTAGTAAATCTTCTTAGCTCTGTATTTTGACCCAAGTAAGATCATATTTAACTATCGTCATGTAACTTGCTGTTTTCATTTAACATTCTCCATCTTTCCGTGTCAATAAATTTTCACCTCTTCTCATACTCAGTCCATATTCAGATGTAACTTGTTCCTTTATCGCCTATATTTCCCATAAATGAAAGTTAACTGTAGACTGAAAGCTTCCTTTAAGTTTAATAAAATGTCCCCAAAATGTCTTTTATAATCAGTTTGTCAAAACTGGCGTCCATTTTGGAGAATACACCTGGCATGTGGTTATGTCTCCTTAATTCCCTTTTAATCTAGTGGAGTTCTTTTTTTTTTAAGTAGAACTAACTCGAGATTGCACAGTTTTGGTTTTAAGTACAAAGATGTAGTAAATTTCCTCATAATGAATGTTTAAAATTTTATTTTGTGTATTTTAACCTAATAATTCTGGTTTTTGTTTTTATTTTTTAAATTTATTTTTTTATTTCAGCAAAACAAGCTATTGATCAGGGGAGATCTCCAGTTATAATAGACAACACTAATACACAAGCTTGGGAAATGAAACCATATGTGGAAATGGTAAATATGAAATATGAGAGAATTTTTATTTTTTATACTTTTCAATTTTTTTATGTTCTGAAATTTTGGTCACTTTGCTCTTGATTATTAAAACATTTGTCCTTGTTTTCTAAAGAAGTTTGTTGGTTTGCTTAGTTTTTAAAAAATTATGAATGGTGCTTAGTAAAGAATAAGCTAGCTCATCTTGTTAGTTTTGTGTGATTTGGAGAATAGTAATTGGAATTTGTCCAGTTAAGTAGTCTTAAATTTTTTATAAAGTATATTATTTTATATAGTAACATTTTTCTTGGTTGAGCAAATTTGGAAGTATTGTCTAAGTGAAATTTATATCTGTCTGCCTTCTTTTTACTTTAAGAAGTATTCTCTGGGTTTTTGTCTTCTTCCTTTCCTTTGTATAGGCCATAGGAAAAGGATACAGAGTAGAGTTTCATGAACCTGAAACTTGGTGGAAATTTGATCCTGAAGAATTAGAAAAGTAAGGCACTTGAATTTTTATTGAATCCTTATCTTTTTTCTTTTTTTTTTCCTTTATGAAGTCCTGCATCATTTTACAGTTTATTGAATGCTAGTGTAGGTCCTGGGAACTTTGAGGGTAAAATTAGGACTTTTTCCTCTGGTTTTTGGCCAGGCCACTTCTCTGCATTATCCTTCTACCTTCTTCTCATTCCCATTTTAGGCCCCATCACCTTTTTACCTTTTGCTTTCATCTTGCTCTCTCTTTTTCATCTTTACAACTACAGGTCCATAATCCCATAGCAGGATCCTTAGAATCAATGTGTTTTGGAATTTAGGTTTTTTGAATTTTAGAAAGGTAATATAGCGCGTATATACCTAATTGTTTAACACTTCTTCCAGAGTTTGGGACAGCATGTCACAATCAAACACCTTAATATTTCTGCAGCAGATCACGACTAGTCAGCTAAGTAAATAAGATTCTGCATAATCGAAAATCAATTCTGAGTAGGTTGTGCTTCCAAATGAGTACAGATCTGGATAGGTTTTGCTGCCATGTGAGTCAGCAGAAAACTGAGTTTTCAGAGCTTATTAGATTTCAGAACTGGTGCTGAGAGATTGTGGACTTGTATTGTTTTCAACCCTGCTCTTCCACTTGTGTTCACCTTTATGCTTTTCCCCTCATGTCACTGCTTTTCCTGACTATGACTCTTTTCTTTCTTCACTTTCACTCCTCCCCTCCTTTTGGTAACAACTTTATTGCGATGTAATTCACATACTTACAACTCACCCATTTAATCAGTGTTTTCAGTATATTCACGGGATTGTGCAACAATCACACCCCCTTTTTAAGCCACCTTCCTCCCCCCGCCACTTCAGTTTGCCCTCTTCTAGCTTCAAGCTGTTATTCTGTGTATGGGGGTTCAACTAATATAATTTTTTTCCCCTTGCTTTTCATTCTTTGGCTACTTTCTTTCTCTTTCTGATTTGCATACTGTATGTTCATATATAGATAGATAAACTGATAGATTTATTAGTATTAATATCTACATTGTTTGCCTGCCTGGCTGTGTGTGTATTGCACCTAAGGTGAAAGAGACAGAAGTTTACTCTGATATTTGAGTTATGCTGAATAAATGAATGATGAAACTGCTATACAGTTATGGCTTCTTTTACATTTTAGGGACTGTTGAAATTTATTATTTTCTTAATATAAGTGACTTTACATAACAAAGCCAGCTTAACCTGATATCTGGCATAGTTTGATTTTTGGAAAGAATTGAATGGAGTCATTAATTTTGACATCTTATTGGTTTAGTCATATCTTGTGAATTTTCAAACCCAGATTTGTTTTTTTTTTTTTCTTCTTTTTTGCTTTCTCTTATCTTGTAAGCATCAGATTTGAAAAGTAAACATCTCTTTGTGGCTTTTTTCTGGGAAAGATGAATTAGCATTAGTACATCTAGAGCTATAGTATTAAATGTAAAATATGTTTCTATGTGTTTTGTCATGTCCAAGTCAAGTTACAGAAAACTATAAGGGTAAAATAAATTGTCAAAAGTTCTTTGAGGGTCAAGAATAAAGTTTAAACCACTTTTTGTTGTCATATAACTCACAGAAAAGTACATAAAATAATATAAATATACAATTTAAAGTTCTTACAAGACCAGTGCATGTTTAGCTATCACCCACGTCATGGAACATGACCAACACCTCAGAAGCTCTTTGCATTCCTCTTCCCATTCACAGTTACCTTTCATTCTGTAAAGGTAACCACTGTTTTTCCTTGGTAATCATAATCGCTTTCTTATTTTTTTTAGTTTTACCATAATGTCTGTTGCCTTAATATTATAGTTCAATTTTGCCTTTTATCAAACTTTTATATATATAAAAATAGAATCATACAGTATGTTTTCATTGTGTCTAGTTTCTTTCACTCAACGTGTTTGTGAGAGATGTCCAAATTGTTGTCTCTACTAATAATTTTATATTGATAATAAATTTTAAAAATACGAGAGGAAGTCATAAAATAACTTTTAAAATATAATAAATGTTTTATGTGGATTTTTGTAAGTCCTAGAAGTCCACTCAATCCTTCTATAATTCTTAAAGTAGTATCTCATAATCTTTGATTTTTGTCATTAAAAGGGGGATATAGTCAGAGGTTCAGTGACTAGGTAGTTCTGTGTGAAGAAGATATAATTAACATTTTGCTATGATTTATGGTGTCTTTAAACCTTTAAAAAACATTGTTAAAACTTTTTATATAAAACATGTGTAAATGAAATATATCTTATAATGTTTATTTGCAAAATATAATTTAGAATCTATATGCTGTTCCTCTGAAACAGTTTAATCTTTAAGCCTACACATTCTAAAAAAAAGATTTACAATCCTTTTCTTTTTTGGTAGGAGGAATAAACATGGTGTGTCTCGAAAGAAGATTGCTCAGATGTTGGATCGTTATGAATATCAAATGTCCATCTCTATTGTAATGAATTCAGTGGAACCATCACACAAAAGCATGCAAAGACCTCCTTCTCCACAGGGGAGACAGAGGTGGGGAGGCTCTCTAGGCTCACATGAACAAGTTTATGTCACAAATAATCATTAAGTTGGCTATTTTCAGCTAACACATTTGTTTTTTGCCCTTGAGAAAAATTAGTGAGCCTGTCTTGAAATTTAAATAGTTTCAAATAAAAAAAAACCTACGTTGCCTCACAAAGGACGTTCCCAGCAAGTTGTTTAAATTCTAAAGTGTAAATAAAAATTATACGAAATTGTATTTTAAATGTTTTTATAATCTTTTGTTGTAATACTTTTGGTTGTTATAAAAACACCTGAGTAGTATAGTGGGTAGGAACTAGGATGTTTTTCTACAATTGAATTTTAAACTAATTTTATCTATTTTGTAGATAATGTTGAACAGTTTTTTTATAGTTTATACCTAAATCTAACTTTTCATAAAACTTTAGTATTTTTCCTTCACTATCTTAAATATGCAAGAAATACTAACTTGTTATAGGGCACCTTAGTCTCCTATTCATTATACAGGTAAAATTGTGTTTCAGCTAATTCATCTGTGTGACAAAATTATTTTTAAGCTATAGTCAGCATATCACATAGTTCAAACAAAATTCCCCAGCAAAGCTAGACAGTAGGTATATCAATCACCTGGGGAGTTTTCTCCATAATGTACATATTCATCATGTAATACATACATATTCCTCAACCTCCTTCTCAAGCCATCTCCCTACCCCCATGCACTTGCAAGTTCTGGAAAGGATAAAGAGGCAAGGCAGTGTGTAGGTAGAAGAAACTTCTTAGGTGATTCTAATAATGGTTCATTACTCTGTATTCAATTTAATGCAGTAATTCTAATACAAAAATATTTTGGACAGCGTTGGTCATAAGATTTGTCCTATGAAATATTATGTTTCTTCTACTACTAGTTTTTCTGAAGAGCCAACTGTAATTTTCTCACTGGATAGTTTTCTTTATTAGATTGTGTTTCTTTACTTAGAATTAAAAAGCTTAGATGGAATTCGTTTCACAGGCCTTGTCGTTCATCCGTGTCTTCAAACACAGCTTTACCTGGACTGTCCTAGATAATTAAGCATTTCTCTTTGCAACATGAGGGAAAAAACACTACTACCTCTTTTAATACCTTTCTTCCCAGTATTTTATAGAAAATGTTTCTTTAATCTTTGCTGTCATTTACTCTTTTTTAGGAAAAAGACCTTAGCTAATTACAATGCTATTTAATCATTATGATTCTTTGTATCTTTTCATAAATATTTCATGGCCTTTAAACTTTCTCCCAAACAAGCCCATCGTGAATCCCATGGTCTTTCTCTGTTGTTTTAAAATCTTTTGCTGTTCTTTCAACTTTAAATGTTCTCTCATATTTTTATATTACTTTTTAAAGTTGTGAGGCTTAAAACTAGATTCAGTACTCCCAACAAGGCCTTTCTTACATTGCCTTTAGTGAAGTAAGAATACGATTTCTATTAATTTGTACTATTTAGTTCTGTTTACATTTGAATAAGTACTACCTTTATCTTGTTTAATATGTGTGTGTTTGTATATATTCATCTTAACTAAATCTGATGTAGTAGGAATGTGCTAACTCATGTTTTGTGTGTGAATGTATATATATTTATATTTACATACATACATCTTCGTCTGTGTTTCAGTATTTCACAGTAATACTCGTTAGTATTTGGACTTGTGTTTTCAAGTATTTTATTATGTAAATTAGCACAATTTGAAAATTATACAAAAGGGTTTAATTTTGGGACAGATGAGACAACTCTTAGATACAGTGTGTGTCCATTTCCCTCTGTCTTCATAAACTTCACTTAAGAGTAACGGTATATAAATCTACCGTTTTCTGAATAACTCTTACTTAACCAAATTTATTTTGGGGAAGTAACTTTGAGGAGAAACAGATTATGAGGAAGCATGTTCATATTAAGTCTGAAATAAATTTCTAGATTTATTTCAGATTCAGCTTCATCTAGTACTTCTGAGCACTAAAAATCATTGAGAGATTATTAATCATTACCAATTAATTTTTTTCACCCCCCAATTAATTTTTTAAAATTATAGATGCTAATGGAGACAGGGAAACTAACATTCTGACTTTCAGGTTTTTTGTTGTTTTTTTTTAACGCGGACGGCTGCACGTGAGTGGATCGCTCTCCCACTGCAGGTTTTTTTAAGGTAGAAAAATAGTTAATAGTTTCCCCAAGCATTGTGGCTAATTTAAATTTAATTTTTTTAACAGTAACAGAATGGAGGAATGAAAATGTATTGAAAGATACCAAAATCACTATTTTACATCATTGCTTGGTGTTAAAAATCTGTAAAATGTGAAATTTACCAATTTTTCATCAAAAATTTTCTTTCTATTGAGATAGTCTTTTTTTCTTTTTTTAAAGAGATGGTATCTCACTATGTTTCCCAGGCTGGACTTGAACTGGGCTCTAGTGATCTTCCTGTCACAACCTCCTGAGTAGCTGGGACTACAGATGCTAGAGCACCGGCCTGGCTAGATACAGTCTTAATGGAATACACCCCCCCACACACTGCTATACCCCATTGTAACCTGATCTCCATCACAAAGAGTAAAGTGGGCATTAGTCGTCATATTTAACTAAGATGGAATACGTCTTCGTTAACTAGAATACAGCTTCTAATTTGGTTCAGTAAGATTAAGTTATATTTAGGGTTGTTTTTCATAGGCTTAGTGTAAAAATGACTTTTCCTTTTTGATAAATTTATAGTTTTCTATGTGTCATAATCCTGTTAGTAAAAATTCTTATGTAGTAATTAAGTTGAACTTTTGGTATTGCTTTTTAATTGTATAATCTTTATTTTCAGTATTCACCTTTCTAAAAGAAAATATTTGCTTTTTTTATATTTTTCTGTTTTAAAGTAAGATTATTTACCAAAGATTGGACTGTATTTTTTTGTTGGAATGATAAGTTTGATTTAAGTATTTGAAGTTTGCTTATCTCTTTTCTAATTAATATAGATTCTGGAAAATTCCAGTTTTACATATAGATACGTTTTGAAAGTTTATGATTTCAGAGATTATGAAATGCTTGTTTTGACTATACTTGAATTTTTTTTACTGCAGAAATGTCTGATTTTCTGAGAGTGGTTTTCCAAGTATTTATAAAGAAAAATTGATGGTATTCTCTTTGGAAAATGTTGAGGAAATGTAGTTGCTGTATGTTTTTTAGTGCCTTGACCTGATAGATTTTCCAGTGTTTATTGAAGTTTAATGTGTTATTCTGACATGAATGTAATAACTAATAAGGGCTAAAATTGTATTGTCGCTTTTTGTTTTCTTTACGTCTGCAGCCCACATTGAATAACACCTTAGTCTATAATCATAACAAAGTATTAGATTAGTTTTGTTACAGTGCCCATTCAGAATAAGTAATTTGGTGACAAGAGAAAGAGTGTGTTGAGTTAGTGGTTTTTAGAGTTAAGTTTTAGGGGCTGCAATTTTTATAAATAAAATTTTTTTCCGTTGAAACTGTTAGCCGTATCTTTGTAAATTTACTGGGAAGGAGAGATTTATTAAGGATTAATGAGTATCCTATTTGGTGATGGTTTTCTTTCTCTTTACAAGTTAAATAAGTTGGCATACCAATTTTTATTTTATTTTTTAAATTAAGGTACCATTAAAACAATTTGCTTCCCCATATGTATACCAGATGTTCTCCTTACACTGTCCTTAGGATGGTAAGAAGTAGTATTAAGTTTATTGAAATAGATCCTGAAAAAGGAGAGATTAGTCATTGTCTTGTGTGTCTTCTTACTCCTTTTTTACTTTGCAAAGCAGTGTTTAGTTTGATTGGATTTGGTTGATTCAAATTGCCAAATGTTTTAAACCTAAGAAATTTTCAATTTTGCATGGTTTGTAAATTTCAGAGCAAACCTTGAATAGTTTATAATTATGATTATCTGCAACTAAGTTCAGAAAACTTCTAAAAGAATGGTTACAATTTATACTCAATATCTTAGACTATACTGAATGGCATAATTTTTGTAATAGAATATACATGTGTATAAGCAGTAATTTTGACTATCTCCTGTGGAAATTCTTTATACATTGTCACTGTCAAATTATGCACAGGAACAAGAGGAAGGAGTAGCACAAATAACTCTTTGAAAAGAAAAACCTTAACAGTAAATAGAGAGTTTTTCTCAATTCTAGAAGCTGGCTGTATGTGTTGGATTGTTTTAATTGACTTTTTACACATTTAATAGAAGTTCATTTTAGTCACTCATATTAGAAATAATCTTTTTCTTCCTTTTCTTCCTGACAAATTTTGCTCTGTGAAAGATAACTGTGACACATTCCAGGTGTGATAATTATAATAATTACATATTATAATATACTTCCCAGTAAAGAATCTGTTAATTTCAGTAAGCTATCTTAGATTCCAGTAGGAAAAAAATAGATTATTTTATGTAGCATGGACACAGCCATAGTCCCCTAATCTTAGAACTAGAGATAGTCACATTAGCAAGCTTTATACCTGCTTTGGTGAGTAACTCAAGACTTCATGTGGGAGTATTGGTCCAGTTGTTAATATTTCCATTTTTTAAAAAAAAATTTAACTGCTTTTTGTAAATTAATGGAAAGATCTTAAGATTTTGAGAGGAGCTATTGGGCTGTTTGCCTCTCAAGTTTGTTAGTAACTAAGGAAAAAAGAATGATCTGTTCATTCATGGTTAAAAGTATGTTCAAGTTTAGTAGAGTCTGTTGAAATATACTTTATTCTTTGGATTACTTTCTTTTGCAGTTTTAAGTGTGTTTTCAGATGGTACATGTAAAATTAAAGTTTTACCTTTAGGGTTAGTTTGTCTACATCTAGTAATTATTATAATAATTGTACAACTTTATTACTATCTCTTCAGTTGTAATTCTGAACTCTTCTGTTTTTGTAGTATAACAAAATGGAAAAAAAATTACTTGGGAAGGGATTGTGAGCTCTTCCTTTTCTGTTATTCTTTTTTTCTTTTCTTTTTTTTTTCCGTTTTTCTTAATCTTGGAAATCATGTTTCTTTTTCTTTCATAGTCTTTCCTGTGTACATGTTTTCTCTCTTTCTTGAATCCATTTTCTGCTCAGCTATCTTCCTGTAACTTCGTAACATTTTTAATGAAGATGATGGGATGGTAAGTGACTGGCAACTAGAGATTATCTCTTTCTCCTTCCTATGTTCTACTGAACTTTTTGTTCCTTATTTAACCAAATTAAGCTTATAGACCACAGCTCTAGTTTCCTGGCCCCTGTGGGTTAGGTAGAACTTGGATATGAAAATGCTTGGAAAGATTTATAAAAATCTATTGTGTTAATCATTGGCGGGGAATCTCATAAACATGGCATAGACCTTGAATGTATGGGTTTGAGAAAAAAAAATTTACAATAACATTTTCATGATGATGGACTTCAGTTGAAAAAGGAGGGATTAGTGATTGTCTTGTATGTCAAAGTAGTAGCTGGATATTCACTAATATGTCATGATTAAAGGTTGCCCTTAAGGAATGGAATGATTTTGAAGGAAAGCTGATATTTATTATTTTGAGTTTAACTTTTACAGGGGGTTCTTTATGTACTGCAATGTTGCTGCAATAGGAATTTTATAGCAGCAAGCCTTAATTTAATAATAATCATTTAAATAATTGCTGTTTATTTAATGTCTATCAGTGCTAGGCCCCAGTCTAAATGTGATTGTTACAGTCTCTAAATTTTCGTAACAATTCTAAAAAGATATTATAAAAAGGAAACAGAAATTTAGGTTAAACAGCTTATTTAACATAATTTCTCTAGTAAGAGATGGAACTGGGATTCAAATCTAGGTCAGACATGCTATCTCCACCATATCCTATATTATCTCTAAACCACATAGTCATCTTTCTTTTTTAATTTAGTTTTATTTCAAAGTAGGAAAGAAATTCTGGTGAAGAGTTGATTACATCGTTATGGTACCTTAATTTATGGGGTTAGAAGATAATATATTGGTATATCAGTGAAGATGAGTGAAGAGATCTACGTGGCCATTTAGAATTCTATTTTTAAAAGTCAGAATTAAAGGAGAAGTTTATACCATTTAATGTTTAAACATTTTCTACAAATTATACATAATTATATAATTGATAATCATTTTTCAGCAACATTTTAAAAATTGAATTGTTTATATATGCTGTTGTGCTTTGAGACTTAAAATTAATTTTAATATTTTATGACTTTAATTAGCAATTGAAATGTGTAGTATTCAATAAACGGATTGTTAAATTATGTAAATTGGATTTTTTTTTGCCCTGATTAATTTTCAGGCACTATTTCCTAAAATAGGTCAACACTGTTTGTGAGTGGTTCTACTTATTTTCTTTCATGTCCATTTATTACTTGTGTGCTAGTAGTAGGTGTCATAGAAGTTACATCAATTTTCTGAATCTCTGAAGAACTAAGGGAGTTTTTTCTTTATAACAATTGGAAAGATCTTTATCCTTTTATGGTATTTTAAGTTAATTTTCCAAAATTGAAGAACAGTCGAGTTACTTAAGTTTGCTTTATAAATAATGTATTAAATAATAAGACTCTATAGATTAGATTAAGTACAGAATGAAGAATTTTTACTATTGGATATTTGCCTTCTTTTGTTTTAGTTAACTTAAAAAGTTGAAAAACTGGGTCTTATTTGATTTTTCTTATTCCTTAAGAGTAGTTTTTGTTTGTTTATTTATTGTTTCTAAATGTCCAACTGGAGGTGGAATTTTTGTTTTGAATAGAAAAGACTTTATGAAAAAAAAGGCATTGGTTTCATGAATAAATTAAAATAGTTTTCAGTTCAGGAAATTGGTAAGCAATATATAATGGTGTTGAGAGTATAGGAATATAGTTCAGTGTAATGCACAAAGACACAGTTAAAACATTTCATTTAGAATATAAGTAAATTATAGTATTTATAGGAAATGTGATAGCAGCCCTTGGCTAGACATTTTGAATTAATTAAAAGCAGGGATCTTATTATCCTTGGTCACAACTGTGTCTTTGGAGCTTTATCCTTTAACAGGAATTTGTAACTGTTTATTGAATATTAGATTCATTCTTCTCTCTAAAACAATCAACCTTTTGATATCAAAGAAGAGCAACTTTATTGGGCAGTTTGTAATACAGGTTGAATATAACTTATCCAAAATTCTTGGCACCTGAGTGAAGTGTTTTGGATTCTAGGGGTTTTTTTCTGGATTTTGGAATAGTTCTAGAATACGTACCGATTGAGCATCCCTAACCCAAACATTTTAAGTGCTCCACCGAACATTTCCTTTGAGTGTCATGTGATGCTCAAAAAGTTTCAGATTTTGGAGCTTTTCAGATTAGGGATGCTCAGCCTGTATAGGTAACATGGAGAATGGAGCATGAATTAGTTGTGTTTGATACTTACTAGGGGAGAGAGTGTCCAGACCAAGAGAGAGGAAAGCTCACCCATTTAACTTGGTGTATCTAGTGCCATATCAGAGCCTTTTGTTCCAGACTTTTCTTTCTTTTTTTTTTTTAGTAACTCACATGTTCTCCCTGTGTTCCAGATTTTAACCTCACCAGTAGTCCTTAGATTGTGATTTACAATCAAGTGATTAAATCCTGAAATACAGATAAGTAGAGCAAGTTTGAGGCTTTTGATTATCCATTTCTTATGAGGTTTTAATGTCATTTTGAGATTATTTTCTACCTTTTTGCTTTAACACTTTAGAGAAGAATTTCTAGACTATCTGAGAAAAATACTCTTGGTATTTTTCCTATCTTAAAGTGGTCCAACGAAAAGTTCATAATCATTTTTCAGAACGCTTCTTCCAAAGAACTGTGATCCTGAGTGTAACTTTAAAAAAAAACAAAACAAGTGCTTGAATCTCTTTTCAGTTTGAACTTACTTATCTTTATTAAGCAATAAAGAATAGCTGGTACTGATGCTTATGTTTATATAATTTTTTATCCCTTATTTGAAGAATAATATGGTGATTATTTGCCTCTTCAAGCTAAGTAATCTCAGTTTAACTTTCCTTTGGTTATTTTCTTGTCCTACTTTGAATACTTTCCAAATGTCCATAGGATGATTTTAGTGGAAAGAACACATTATTAGAGTCAGGCAGTCTGAGTTCCACCTGCATTTGTATCCGTCCTGTCTTTGTTATCTGTTTATAGAGGGTATAGCCCCCTCTGGTCTAAGGTGAATGTCTTCATCTGTACTCTGGACTGCATCATCTCTTTCTTTCTCAGGAAATTTTATATATTGTCAGTATTCATTCTCTCTGCAATGTCAACTTTGCCTTCATTCCTGAGTCCATCTCATCAACATTTACATTGATCAAGTCTCCCATCCCTAAAAGTTCCTTTTTCTTGACACAACTCATTTACAACCAGACTTCTCTGAAAGAGCTGTCTATGCCCATTTTCTTTCCTTCCTTGTCTCTCACTAATAATATTCAGCCCACTCCAATTTTAGGTTCTGTCCCTATCATTCTTCTAAAATTGATTTTTGAGGTCTCCAGAATGTTCCTCTGTATTGTTAAGCATTATTTTCTGCTCATCTTATTTGACTGCTCAGCAAGCATTTAACTTTTGATTTCCTTAAAATACTTTCCTTGGCCTCCTTGACATCATGGTTTTGTTCATTTCTCTGTGGCTACTTGTCTATCTCCTTTGCTGCCACCTTCTCCTCTGGGTCTTTGAATTTTAGAGTTCCTTAAGTCTTCTAGAAAATCTTATATTCTTACTCTTAGCTTTTCCCATGTGATCTCATCATTTCTCAAGTGAACATAGTAGTCTCCCCACTTTTATCTTTGCCACCCTATAATTTTATCCACAGAGCAACTAGAGTAGTCTATAATTTAAAATATTTTTTAAAAATATGCATAGATATTATCACTCCCTGCTTAAACTCCACATAATCTGGTCTTTGTTCTTCTCTGACCCTGTCTTATACTAGTCTTAATTTACTACAGTCATTCTATACTGGTCTTTTTGTCTGTTCTTCAGACGTGCTAAGCTTGTCCTTTAAGCACTAGCTGTTTTCTCTCCCTATTGAGTGCTTTTCTCCTACTTTTCCTATGTCTAGTGTTTTCTCAACATTCAGGTCACGCCTGAAATGTTGACATCACAGAGAGGCCTTCCCTGACTATTCCAATCTAAAGTAGCCCTACCCCATCACTGTATTACATTGTCCTGTTTTCATCATAGTACTTGTAGTTCTGAAGTTACTTATTACTGATTTGTTGGCAGTATTCCTGAACTACTCTTAGAATATAAGATCCATGAGAACGTGTTTATTTTGTTCATAGCTGTGTACACAAAATCTAAGCCAGTGCCTATAGTGCTGTAGGAGATAATTAATATTGGTGAATGGTTTTATATACCCACTGGTTCTATTATCAATATTGAACTCTAAATGTATTTTCTTCTTAAACCTCTCCTCTGAACTCCAGTCTGTGTATTTAATTGCCTACCTGACATTTCCACTTTTAAGCCTGAAGCATCCTCCAGTTGAACCTGTGATCTGTCTAAATCTGGGTCTCTAGAATTTCCTGGCACTGTAAATGGATCTACCTTCCATCAATTTCTATAAGCCAGAAACTTGGGAGTCTTCTTTGATGCTTCCTTTCTCCCTTATATTCACTCTATCAAATGGGTTCTGTGGATTTTGCCACCTGAATATCTCTTGGATCTGTTTCTCCATTTTTGACTGCCATCATTCAATGGATTTTTCACAAAGTGTGCATATCCATATAACTAATACACAGATCAAGAAGTAGAACATTGCTGGCACCTTAGAAGCCCCATGTGCCCTCTGTCAGAGTGATCTTTTTAAAGTGAAAGTATATTCATGCTTAATACCTTTCAGTTGCTTCCCATTGCTCTTAGGATAAAAACCAAAAACCAAAATGTGGTATTTAAGACCCTGGATGATGTCACCATGTCTTCATATTCAATCTCATGTTTTATTACTCTTCTCACTTTCTGTGTCCCAGCCTCTGCTGGCCACCTCTCAATTCCTTGAATGTACTGTGCTGTTCCCTCTTCCTGAAAAATTCTGAGTACACACACCCCTTCCATACTTAGCCTTCAAAGTTGAGCTCTTCAAGGAAGCCTTTTTGGACATAGCAAGCTTGGTGAGGTCCAAAATACAGCTTATGTACTCTGATGTACTTTTTATTTATTCATTTGTATATGATTATATCCCTCTATTATTTTTAAGCTCCATCAGTCAGGGTTTGTACCTGTTTCTCTCACCATTGCATGGTCATCAGCTAGCATGGTGGCTGGGAAAGAGTGGTGTTCAGTATTCATACAATAAATGAATATGAGTAGTTCTAGCTTGTTACAGGCTGAATTATGCCTCCCGCATTTATATATTGAAGTCCTAACCTGTAGAACCTAGAATATGACTGCATTTGGAGATAGGGCCTTAAAAGAGGTAATGAAGATAAAATGAAGTCATGTGGGTGGACCCTAATCCAATATGAGTGGTGTCCTTCTAAGAGGACATTAGAGCACAGACACAGAAAAGGATGATCGTGTGAAGACACTGGAGGAAGATGGCCATGTACAAGCCAAGGAGGGAGGCTTTAGAAGAAACCAACCCTGCTAACACCTTGACCTTGGACTTCTAGAAGTGTGAGAAAATAAATTTATTGTTTAAACCACCCAATCTGTGATACTTTGTTATGGCAGCCTTAGCAAACTAATATGGATTTTGGTACCGGAGAGTAGGGTATTATTGCTGTAATAAATACCTAAAAATGTGGAAGTGGCTTTAGAACTAGGTAATGAGTATACATATATGTTAGAAAAAACCTAGATTGCCTTGAAGTGATTGTTGGTAGAAATATGGATGTTGAAGGTGATTCTGGTGAAGGCTTAGAAGAAAAGAGAAGAGATTTAGAGAAAGTCTCTGTCACCTTAGAGGTACACATATATCATCATCAACAAATGTTGGTAGAAATATGAATGTTAAAGGTGTTTGAGATGATATCTCAAATGGAAATGAGAAATAGTTATTAGAAAGTGGAGAAAAGGTGATTCTTTTTATAATGTGGCCAAGAACTTAGCCAAATTGTGTTGTAGTGTTTTGTGGAAAATAGATGAACTTGTAATGAACTTGGATATTTAGCGTAGATTTCTAAGCAAAGCATTAAAGATGTGGCCTGGTTCTCCTTGCTTCTTGTAGTAAAATGCAAAAGGAGAGAGAGAAATTGAACAAGGACTTAATAAGTCAAAAAGAACCAGAACTTGAAGATTTAGGAAATTTTCAGTCTGTCTATTGCCAAAAATGAGCACATCCAGGAGAGAATATCAAGATTATTGCTAGACAAACATTTGCTAAAAAGAGAGGGGTGTGAGACTTGTGGATCCAGTCAGCCATCTCAGCAGAAACCATTTCAGCAGAAACTGGCAGAAACCAGAAGTAGAGATGGGGTTATACCAGTGGAAATGTTCCTGGCTGGGACTGAAGGGGACAGAGAAGGGACAAAATTAAGGAAGTCTTTTAGATTTCCAGGGATTCTACAAAATGGGTCAGTAGAGCTATCTGGCTGTGAACATGTGTTATCCTTCAAGAAAAGGGAAAACCTGAAGGCAATTCAGAGGTCAACAGGGCTGCCACTGCCACCACAGTACCAGAGGTCTCAGGCCTGAGGGTTCAGGGTGGGCTGCTGCCTAGGACTGAGGGAGTGGGCTACCACACTGGTGGGCTCACAGGGATGGAGCATGGAGCCAAAGAGGATTATTCTTGAGCCTTAAAATCTAATGGGATTTGCCTTGCTAGGTTCAGATCTGCCTGGATCCATCACCCCTTTCTTCATTCTGATTTCTCCCTTTTGGAATGGGAATGTTTATCCTATGCCTGTCCTACTGTGTATTTTGGAAGCAGATAACTTGTCTGGTTTCACAGGTGTGAAGCTGAAGAAGAATTTTGTCTCAGGTTGAATTATACCTTGAGTCCACCTGTACCTGATTTAAATGATATTTAGATGAGATTTTGTACTTAGAGTTGATGCTGCAATGGGCTAAGACTTTTGGGGCTGTTGGGATGGAATGAATGTATTTTGCACATGAGAAGGACATGAATTTTGAGGGACCAGAGGGCAGAGTGTTATGGGTTTAATTGTGGTTCCCAGCCCCCAATTCATATGTTGAAGTGCTAACTCCCAGTACCTAGAATGTGACTGA
Source organism: Indri indri (assembly GCA_004363605.1). Classification (NCBI taxonomy): domain Eukaryota; kingdom Metazoa; phylum Chordata; class Mammalia; order Primates; family Indriidae; genus Indri; species Indri indri. The sequence goes on along the minus strand of RJWJ010025808.1, from coordinate 2,153 downwards.
GTTTAGAGGTAGGGCCTTTAAAGAGCTGATTAAGATAAAATGAGATCATGTGTGGGCTCTCATCCAACGTGAGTGGTGTCCTTATAAGAAGAGATTAGTACACAAACACAAAGGGAAGACCGTGTGAAGACACTGGAGAAAGATGGCCATCTGCAAGCCAAGGAGAGATGCCTTAGAAGAGACCAACCCTGTTGACAACTTGATCTTGGAGTTCTATCTAGCCTCCAGAAGTGAGAGAAAATAAATTTCTGTTGTTTAAGCCACCTAGTATGTGGTACTTCGTCATGGGAGCCCTAGCAAATTAATACACAGCTCTTAAACTAGTTAGTTGAAGGGCACTTGGGAGAAATTCTCTTGTCTTCTGCAGTTCTTTTATGTGTAAAATGAGGGTATTTGACTTATTCAGTGGTTCTCTTTAATTTGGGTTCTAATCCAGCTGCTATTTTCCAAAAATTTCTAGAATTTTACATATCTCCTAAAGTCCATCAATGGACCCCAGATTCAGAATTCTTGGACAAAATTATTTCTAAGGATTGTTTTACCTTTGTAGCTTATGATCTATAATTTGACTATTTCAAGTGGATAAATTGATTAGGTGGAATTAATGAAAGAATTAACTTGTGTATCTTTTATGTGGCTTAAAAATTTAGCTTTTGTCCAGCTGCGGTAGCTCATACCTGTAATCCCGGCACTTTGGGAGGCTGAGGAGGAAGAATTGCTTGAGGCCAGGAGTTGAAGACCAACCTGGGCAACATAGTGAGACCCCTCCCCCCCATCTCTACAAAAAAATTTAAAACATTATCCTGGCATGGCGGCATATACCTGTAGTCCCAGCTATTTCGCTGAGGCAGGAGGAGTGCTTGAGCCCAGGAGTTTGAGGCTACAGCGAGCTATGATTGTGCAACTGCACTCCAGCCTGGACGACAGAGCAAGACCCTGTGTCTTAAAAAAATTGTTTTAGCTTTTAAATTTTAAGAAATTGCTTATTATCTGGACTTGCATTGAACATTTATTGCACTGTTCTATTTGCTAGTGGTGGAAATACAAGAGTAAATAAGGTAAGCTTCCTACTCTTCAATGTGTAGCTTACTGAAGGGAAGATGGTGGGAACCTGATGCTCTTGAATAGAACATGAACTAGTCTTGCTTTGTGGCACTTAGGTTTTTGAATGCAGGGATTGTGTCTTTGTTTTTATATCCTCAGGGTCTGGCTCAGTATTAAGCATCTATTAAACACTTGGTACATGTTTGATGCTTGGATGAATATCCCAAGAAATTATTTCTGTTGCCAACTTTAAGAAGCGACATTGAGCCGGGCGCGGTGGCTCACGCCTGTAATCCTAGCACTCCGGGAGGCCGAGGTGGGCGGATCGTTCTGAGCTCAGGAGTTCGAGACCAGCCTGAGCAAGAGCGAGACCCCATCTCTACCAAAAATAGAAAGAAAATTAATTGGACACCTAAAAATATATATATAGAAGAAAATCAGCCGGGCATGGTGGCGCATGCCTGTAGTCCCAGCTACTCGGGAGGCTGAGACAGTAGGATCGCTCAAGCCCAGGAGTTTGAGGTTGCTGTGAGCTAGGCTGACGCCATGGCACTCGCCCCAGGCAAGAGAGTGAGACTCTGTCTCAAAAAAAAAAAAAAAAAAAAAAGAAGCAACATTGATATAGATGTTATACTACTTTAATTAAAGTCTTGTTCCACAAATGTTTTGAGGCAGATTAGTGTAATATAAGTATTTTTAATGACTTCCAGTATTCAAAGCTTTCTGAGAATGCAGTGTGTTTCATTAAGAAGTGTATAGTGGTTGCTTGATACTGGTAGTGTTCACAAAGCAATTAAGTTCCATGGTTTCAGCTGATCACTGCAGGTATTTATTTCAGGGATTGTTGTAAAGGGCAGAGGGAGACAGAAACCTCCAATATAGTACAACAGTTTGAAGTTGCAGAATTTGAAGTTAAGTTGCAGTTTCGATGGCAACTTGAGCAAGTCACTTAATTTTTTGAAACTTTTCCTCATAATTAAGGATAATACCTTCTTAATTATAACAGGGTTACTGATGGAGTGAGATCAGTATATTAATTTCAGGCTGAATTAGCTCTGATTTTAGCCTTGAAATTCTGTGATTTTGTTTGCCTTTTGATGATTTTACCT
>RJWJ010025807.1:0-23538 GCA_004363605.1 Indri indri | reverse complement strand
AAATCCAGTCTAAATTCTCTAAAGCAAATCCAGCCGTGATTTCCTTAATGGGGGTCGGGGGAGAGGGTGCTCATTTCGATTATTCTCTGTCTACACAAGCCTTCCCTGGTCCCTCACACAAAGCACTTACAGCCTACCCAGGGTCCTAACTTGGGGAGCCAACAGGACTCTCCAGAAAGAGACAGAGATATGTCAACGGGGCCACTTTTTGGATGTCTCAAAGCTTATTTCTTTCTCTTTGCAAATGGCCCTGTCCCCGACTATCATGACATTCTTGATCCTGCTATTGTTCTATTAATCCACAGTAATCGTCTTAATCTGTGAAATCCAAATTTGTTATGTAGGAAGTGGTGTCACTGGGAATTGAGAAATAGAATTTCCTACGTGGATTACAAAAGAAACAGGGGAAGGATTTATAGAAATTTGCTATAAGCTGGTTTAGGAAGCGTGGTTAGTCAAAGAATCTTTTTGAGCCTATTTTTTCTCTGAAATACAGGGAGGAGGGTATTGGTCAAGGCATCACCTTCTTCTGAGGCTGTGAGGCTCTCTCCCTTCACCTTTTAGCAGAGGAGGGTCTCCAGCAGAAGCCCCCTCCCTAGGTCTCTTGCTAGTTAAGCTACTTCTTGGTCCTGGCCCTACTTGTCATACATCTTCTCTCTTTATTCATTGTAGCCTCTGGGGATTCATCTGATTTGCTTTTCTCTTCACATCTTTTAGTAACTATCTATCACTTAAAGTTCTTCTTCCAAAACTAATGTCAAAAATGGGAGAGGGCTGGGCATGGCGGCTCATATCCATAATCCCAGCACTTTGGGAGGCCAAGGTGGGAGGATCACTCGAGGCCAGGAGTTGGAGATCAGCCTGGGCAACATAGGAAGACCCCCATCTCTACAAAATACTAAAAAATTAGCCGGGCATGGTGGTACGTGCCTATAGCTACTGGGGAGGCTGAGGTGGGAGGATCACTTCAGCCCAGGAGATTGAGGTTGCAATGAGCTATGATGATGCCACTGCACTTCAGCCTAGGTGACAGAGCAAGACCCTGTCTCAAAAAAAAAAAAAAAAAGGCGGGGAGAGAATTCCTCAGCTTCCCTTTTCCTTGCTGTCCATCATTCTCTTATTTAAAAATATTTACTGAACACCTACTGTGTTTTTAATTAATGTTTGAGTCAGATTCCATCTCTGCCCTGGTGAAAATGACAAGAGTGAGGCAGACAGATATTAAACAACCAGACAACCATATAGACTTGAGCAGGAGATGCATGCTATTTTAGATTTTAACATTTCTGAAATGAAAATACATCTTCTCGGTGATGATATAAGACAGAGACACTGACCCAGTCTCCAAGTCAGATGAGAGCAATGTGATATAATTATCCTTTAACACTCTTATGTTTTACCTCTGCTGGTCACCCGTATGCTTCTAAATTATTTGCTGAAGCTGCCCTTTAATGCTGCATTCCTCCCACAAGCAGCCTGGGACAAGGTCTTGCATATGGGCAGTTTATTTGGGTTGGTGACCCCAGGGAACAAGAGTGAGGGACCAGACAGTGTACAACGGGGAGGAGGAGGGAGAGCCAGTGCCAGGTGCACTGAGTCAGCTACCACCATGGGCAAGTGAAGCTCAATCCTGCTGGGGCCTTCTTATGAGGCACATGGAACATGCCTTGGAATTGTCCTCCCAAGGGTTAGAAGGGGACTTCACCCTTCCACATGCATGAGTGCCGTGCTGCAGAGGTGGATAAGTCCCAGGTGTGTGGTGCAGCTGAGGTGAGGTGCTTTCAGATTATACCTGCTCAACTGCAGGTTGCTGGAGCAATCATCGGAGAAAGAGGTGGGCTGAGAAAAGAAAGTGTGGCAGAAAAAATGTCCAATACAACTGCTATTTTTTTTCTCCTTTTTCCTCAGAATGTTCTTAGCAGTTTTATTCACAATAGCCCCAAACTGGAAATAATCCTAAAGTCCATCAACAGGAGAATGCATAAATAAATTGTGGTATATTCATCCAATGGAATCCTACTCAGCAACAAAGAAGAGTGGACCACTGACACTTGCGACAACATGGCGACTCACAGATGTCATGCTAAGCAAAAGAAGTTGGAAACAAAAGAGTACATGTGGTAAGAACTACTTCTACGAAGTTAAAGAATAGGCAAAACTAACCCATCAGAAGAGTGGTTGTCTCTAGCGGGGTACGAAGGAGTGTGAGAGAACTTGCCAGCATGTTAGAAATGGTCCGTATCTTGATGAGGGTGTGGACTGTATGGATTTATGCATTCATCAAAATTCACTGAGTCGGACATTTAATATATGTACATTTCACTGTGTGTAAATTCTACCTAAAAGAAAGAGCTATAAAGAAATGGTAAACTCTAGCTAGTAGATCTACTTCTCACAGTGGTAAAAGTTAGTAACTCTGAAATACTTTGTGTCCTCAAGTCTTGAGCAAATGAATAGGCTATATTTGGGACAATGAGAGCTAAGCTTCTTGCTCTTGGAAAAGGGAATTATAAATAGGGATAGAGGGAAGAATAGAATGTGCCCTGTGGTGTTGGTTTGGAATTGGGAGTATCAACATGAACTCATGGTTTTATATGGATACATGGAGACATGCACCTACAAGAACATGTTACATATACATGCATACACACATACACGCAGCACACACGTGCACACACACACATTTCCCAGCTCTATCTTCTGAGGGCCTGGAAGCAATGGCACACCAGGAAGAATGAGCACACACAGAACTGGGATCTTGGTTGCTAAATTCTACTCTCTACTAAGAGGAACCAGGCTCTTTGGAGGAATGGCTGACTCCAGGGCTGGGGCAAGAGAAGCACAAAGTGACCCTGAAACATGTTAAGTAAGACAGGAGCTCAAAGACTGATGGACAGATATCAAAGGGACGGTGGAAGCAACCTCGGGGAGTGTCCAGGGATCAAATGTGGGGCAATTTGAGCATGAAAATAAATAGTGATAGTAACGGAAGTTAGTTGCATGGAACCCATGATAAACTAAATTGACAACGATGGTGCTAAACTAAGAGTAATAATAAAATGAAGCAGGACAGGGATGGCAGCAATTGGAGACCATTTCCTACTCAGGACACCTCTGTTAATGCCCTGATAAATCGCATCCTCTCCTCAAACTGCAGGAATCCCCGCAATCTGAGTATGCACAGGTGCAGCCCTGTTGCCAAGAACTGCAAGCAGCCAGTCAGACCCCTGCATCGCACACTTGATCCTCGGTGTCAGTTCACTTCTAACCCTAGTACCAATGACCACAGCATACTAATACCTGTGGTAGGTACGAATATTGGTGCACAAACGTAAAGTATGCATGAAATATCCATTTCTTTGTTTTCTCTTTATCAGACTAAGTTTTTCAACCCTCCAGCCCACTGGGCTGGGAGAAAATTGCATTGTGGTTGTTGTTAAGGTCTCTTCCTGGGCTCTCAGCAGAAGTCAGAAGTTCTATATGGTGCCCACAACGGGCAAGACCACCATCCCACATGTTGTGCTCTTTGTTGTCTTCCCCTTCTGAGCCCATGTGGTCTCTTTCAGTCTGGGAAGTCTGGGCTTCCTTGAGCCGGGAGCCCTGTAGTTAGGGTCCTGCCTCCCCAGGCTGCTGAGCCAGCCCCTCCGAAATCACAACCCCCATACTGAGGCAAGGAGGCTGGAAGGAACCCCTCCTGCTGCTGCCTTTTACTTGCCTCACAGGTACTCTCCCACTGGCGTCCTCCAAGGAAGAGAGCATCATTTCTTTAATGAGCTCCTGTTTTACGAAAACCCAGGAAATGAGCATCTTTCAAGTAACTTCGCTTTAGGCAGAGTAGCCCCTGACTTCCTTTGAGGCGCAGTGTTAGTGGGGGGTGGGGTGGGAAGCATAGAGGTCCTGCCTACCCTGGCGGGACAGAGAGGGGAACTGTTGGAAGGAATATCCCAGTAAATTGTTCTGCCACACAGATCGTATGTAAGCGATCCTGGGTTGTTTATAAAATGAAAACCCAGCTGGGCATGGTGGCTCACGCCTATAATCCTAGCACTCTAGGAGGCCAAAGCGGGCGGATCCTTTGAGCTCAGGAGTTTGAGACCAGCCTGAGCACGAGCGAGACCCCATTCTACTAAAAATAGAAAGAAATTAGCTGGGCACCTAAAAATAGAAAAAATTAGCTGGCATGGGCAACAGAGTAAGACTCTGTCTCATAAAGCTGAGGCACGATTATTGCTAATTGAAAACTTTTCCCAATACTCTGCCATGACGACTTGCAATATAGTCGGCATTGGCAATTTTTGACAGTCCCTATGGGGCCTAAAATTTAAATAAATAAATATAATCTGTCCTTGTTGCTATCACCTATGTATAACCCTACTTTAGATATCTTCCCATTTCTTCCTCAAAAAAGAGCATCATTTGTAATTGTTTACTCAGCAATTGCTTTGGTTAAGCCTTCAGGCCTCTCAAGCCAAGTAAGTTTTAGAGCCTCTATTTCTCTCCTCTGGACATTTTTGTCACCTGCTTGACTGAGTCCAGAGCAGGAGATCCAACTCAGAGTGGGCCAGGCCCAGCCCAGCCTGACCCTTTCGGAGAACCTGTTGCTCTGCCCACGCCTCTGCCCCAGCATAACACAGAGTGTGCACACACACGTGCTAAGACCCTGCACTCAGCAGTTGACCTATGGAGTACCCTTGGCTCCATGGCCATGGTAGGGAGTTGAACTGGTGTGAAGACAACTGGTTCAAACCAAGCCAATAGAGTTTCTGTCCTGGCAATATGGAACCGGGATTCACGGTCTATCAGGCTAGCCCCTTCCTGAAACTTTCATGAGGAACAATAGGAAGCAGGGCCCAGAGCAGCCACATCTGGCCCAGATGCATGCAGACGGCAGAGGAAGCCGGTTTTTAGGGAGAGAGAACACAGCAGGCACAGAGAAGGACGCAGAGATGCTACCGCAGACAAGGATGTTCCCTGCCCAGATCTGCTCTGATGTCTTTTACCAGCTCTGTGCATGCGCAGCTTCTGCAAACTTGTCAATGGCCCTCGCCAGTGACTTTCTGAGGACGGCCTTTGGGTGTTTGAGCACCCCTCCATGGACAGCTAGAAGCCCCTGGAGGTTTTCTATTCTCCCCCTCACCCCTGCCCATGGCTATGCCCATCAGCTGACTGCCATGCGAGTACAAATGTGCAGCTCCTTTGCTTGAGGCAGAACATACTCTGGGCTCTCATCTGCACCCCTGGGTCCCCCTTCCCTCACCCCTCATTAGTTTCCCCTGGGAGACTCTGGTTCATACGGAATCCTTGGCATTGAGAAGAACCTGAGGCAGAACAGACGGGAAACCAGGCAGCCCAGAGGAACAGCAGTAGTGCCCTGGGCCTGAGGGTTACTAGTTCCTGGTTCAGCTCCCTCCAGAGGCTCAAAGCTCTTCCGGCCTGTGGCTTTTGTGACCTCCTCCTAAATCTTCAACTCACTTCCTATTTGGGTTAAATTTGACCTAGACCGTTTCTCGTATGCGTAACCCTAAAAACCTTGATGCAAGGACCCAGCCTTCCCCCAGGGCTGGCATAATCACGGCTTGCAAAGTCCCCAGGCTTTTACTGCAATCAAGGATTTCCAACTGCTTGGCGTCTGGGGGATGAAATTATCAGCCAGGCAAGTTTAGAATTCATCAGATGCTTTTCCTGGAAAGTGGCTTCCAGCAGAATTTCTAGACTTTTAAGTCACTCATTACTGCTATTTTTGGCCATGTGTATGCTTTTGTATTTATTTCTAGACATTTAAAGGCTAAATACACATCATATTTATGTAAATATTAATATAAATTATATATATTATATACGTGTGTGATTCTTATCTTAGAACAGAATTTTTACTGTAATTAGCAACTTTAAAAATATTATTTTAACAGAAAGTTCATGTCTTTTCCCCTTTCATCCAAAAGTCTATTTATAGAACAAAAACCAAGCACATGTTCCTTATTTGGTGTTTGTACTTCTTCCTTCTTCTACTATAGCCTGCCTGAAAGATATTTTTATTGCTCCTACAAAGAGGTTTTTTTGTTGTTTTTTGGTTCTTTCTTAAAAGCCATGGTCTTCATTCAATTTTAATTATCAGGTTCCTTCCTGGCTGTAATGAAAAGTAATAATGCTCAATAGACCCATTTCACAGTGCTGGTAAATTATAGAACCAGGATTCAAACCCCAGCCAGCCTGATTCTAGAACTCACCGTCTTAATCACAAAACTACCCCTCACAACGCTTAGCAGGGTGCCCAATAAAGTAAATATTTGTCAATACAAACTAAACTGTCTAAAGAAGGTTTATCGTTGGTGAGAAATAAATAAGTGGAGAATTTCTCTATATGTGGAAACATCATTATGGTAGGAGAAAAACTCAGCGCATAGTTGCTTCCAAAACTCTGGGCCCACGGATAAATGGGGAGTCTCAGAGTACTACATTTTCCACCCAGAATCTCCAGTCCAGGTCCCTGTGGACACCAGGGGTATGAGCCCACGGTCTTGGGCTTGGTCTGTAAACAGCAGCACACGCTCGGGTCTCTGACTTGGAAAAGCCGTTTCCCACAAGGCTAATTTCAACCCAGCAGCGGAATCATTTCTGATTTGGAAACTTCAACTTTTTATTACAATGTTATTTTTTTCTGATTACTAAAGTAACTCATGCAAAAAAAATTAGAAAATACATAAGAAAATAGTAGCTATTAATATTTGGTGTACTGGCATATACACATTTTAAGTTTTGGATCAGGTTGCTTTGTAACGTTTTCTTTGGACGTGGTATATTTCCTAAGTACTTTCTCAGATATTAAATATCTAAAATACAGTATTCCATCACACAAATCCTGTCTTTTTCAAACGCTCAAAACTCACAGAAATTAGAAGTACCCTTCAGATATCTTTACTGTACATATAATGAACCCTAAATATACGTGAGATTTCCTTAGAAAAAATGTAAATGTTTTTTGAAAAAGAACCATGGATAACTGGTTTCTGAGCAATCCCTTGAATCGCTCCCTCCCTTCCTGCTCCCTTCTCCAACCTCCCAAGTCAAAAGCTGCTTCTCAGTGGCCGGTGGCCAGGCCATGGTGGCTCACGCCTGTAATCCTAGCACTCTGGGAGGCCGAGGCGGGCGGATCGTTCTGAGCTCAGGAGTTCGAGACCAGCCTGAGCAAGAGCGAGACCCCGTCTCTACCAAAAATAGAAAGAAATTAATTGGACAGCTAAAAATACATATAGAAAAAAATCAGCCGGGCATGGTGGCACATGCCTGTAGTCCCAACTACTCGGGAGGCTGAGACAGTAGGATTGCTTGAGCCCAGGAGTTTGAGGTTGCTGTGAGCTAGGCTGATGCCACGGCACTCGCCCCAGGCAAGAGAGTGAGACTCTGTCTCAAGAAAAAAAAAAAAAAGCTGCTTCTTTATGTGTAACTATATGAGACAGTGTGTGTTTGTTTTCTAGGGTTGCCATAATAAATGGCAGCGAACTGGGTGGGTTAAAACAATAGAAATTACTCTTTTGCTTCTGGAGTCCGGAAGTCTGCAATGAAGGTGTTGGCGCGGTCATTCTCACTCTGAAACCTCAGGGGGAGGATCGTTCCCTGCCTCTTCTGGTTTCTGGCAGGTGCTGGCGATCCCTGTTGCTCCTTACTGTAGATGCGTCACTTTAATCTCTGCCCCTGCCTTCACAGGGCCACCTTCCCTCTGCATCGCTGTCCCCTGATGTGTCTGTGTCTCTGGGCCTCTTCTCCTTTTCTTTTGAGGACCCCACTCATATTGGATTAAGGGCCCACTCTACTTCAGTAAGACCTCACCTTTTCTTCCCTTTATTATTTTTTATCATGGTAAAATACATATAAAATTTACCATTCTAAGTCTGCAATTCAGTGGCATTAAGTACATTCACAATGTTATACAACCATCTACACTATACATTTCTAGAACTTTTTCATCTTTCCCAACTGAACCTCTGTACCCATTAAACAATAACTCTCCATTTCCCACTCTTTCCAGCCCATGCAACCACCATTCCATTTCCTGTCTCCATGAATTTGCCTACTCTAGGTACCTCATGTAAGTGGTGTCATACAATATTTGCCCTTCTGCGTCTGGCTTATTTCACCACAGCATGATGCCCTCAAGCTTCATCCGTGCTGTAGCATGTGTCAGAATTTCCTTCCTTTTTAAGGCTGAGTAATGTTCCATCATATGTATACACCACATTTTTTATTGACCTGTTAATGGACATCTGGGTAGTTTCTACCCTTTGGCTATTGTGAATAATGCTGTTATGAAGATGGGTGTACAAGCATCTATTTGAGTCCTTGATTTCAATTCTTTTGGGTATATCCCTAGAAGTGGAATTGCTGGTAATCCTATGTTTAATTTTTGAGGAACTGCCAAACTATTTTTCACAGTGGCTACACCGTTTGACATTTGACATTTCCAACATTAGGGCACAGGGTTTTGATTTCTTCCCATCCTTCCCAACACTTGGTTTCCGTTCTCTTGATACTAGCCATCCTGATGGGTGTATGACCTCATCTTAACTAATTACATTTGCAAAGACCTTATTTCCAAATAAGGTCACAGTCTTAGTCTGTTTGTGCTGGTATAAAGGAATACCTGAGGCTGGGTCATTTATAAAGAAAAAAGGTTTATTTGGCTCACAATTGTGCAGGCTGTACAAGAAGCATGGCGCCAGCATCCACTCTGGTGAGGACTTCCTTCCTTCCACTCATGAAGGAAAGGGAAGGGGAGCCGGCGTGTGCAGAGATCACATGGTGAGAGAGAGAGAAAGCAAGAGGCAGGGAGGGAGGTGCCAGGCTCTTTTCAACAACCAGCTCCTATGGGAACTAAGGGTGAGAACTTGTTCCCTCCCCTCCCAGAGAGGGCATTAATTTATTCTAGAAGGATCTGCCCCCATGACCCAAACACCTCCCATTACGCCCCACCTCCAGCGATGGGGATCAAATGTCAACATGAAGTTTTAAGCGGACAAATATCCAAACCATAGTAGCCACATTGTGAGGCTCCAGGAAGGACACAAATTTGGGGTGAACATAATTCAACCCATTATATGTGGTGAAGAGGATTTCCCATATGCAGAGTGGGATTAAAGAGCACTATTTCCAGAATCGAATTTACCAAGGATAGGCTGTGATCTATACCCCTGACTCTGAATGAGGAATGGTGGAGGTTACACGAACGAAATCACTAATTCTTTTTTCTTATGTTAATGGCTGAATTGCTGCTCATTGTAGAAGAAAATGGTATTGGATTAACTAGACTGATAAATGGATATTTATTTTACATGCAGTATATCATCGGCTTAAAATAGTAAATGACAAACTTCTCCTGAAAAAATAATTTAGTAGATGAAAGCCAAGAGAAAAGCACTGGTAGATGAATCACCTCTTAAAACATAATGTGTTTTCGGGACATGAGAGCTAAGTGTCGTTGCGTAGGAAAACGTACTAATCGCCCCATCTGAGCCATTAGTAACACTTGACAGGGATGGGGAACTTGGGTACTGACCTCGGTGGACACTGAGAACTTTCAGGTCCTTCCTTCCTGTGGATGTGAGATGTCCCGAGTCACCCTATAGAGATGACAGGTGAGTTGGTTGGATTAATGCCATTAAAAGAGAGAGAATGTGTATTCGAGGTGTTACATAGAACAAGCTGAAGTATTTCTTATTAGCCCTAAGTGAGTACCTGGCCTCTTCTATCTATTTTCCTATTTGGGGATCGTTTTTAACTCCTTGAGGTCGATTTTTTAAAAATTAATTAATCAAAATCCATAAAAAGAAAACTGTTATTGTCTAGTTATTTCATCTCCAGAAATATTTGAGTAGGAAAATGTATTCTAGCGGGATTCATTGATAATTCATTAATTAATGGAAGAATAATTCGATAGTTAATTAAAGGCTGGGACTCTGGAGCAACTGGATGACTTTACTCTAGTCACCAATTCAGTCTCTAACCAACTGTCCCCATCTGACAAATGGAGGTAATTGGGCCCACTTTCCTATCTCCCTCTATGGCATTTGGGGGAATTAAATAAATTAAAATGACATCTGTGAGGGTTATGTCTCAGGCGCCTCTTTCTCATTCTACATACACTGCCAGGCCACATGCCTTTGGTTGGCATTTGTGGGTAGGTGTCTCTAGCCCAGACGTCTCTGCTGAGTCAGGAACCTGATGTCCAGCTGCCCACTAACCACCTTCCTGAGTCCCCAAAGCATGCACTCGGTGGCCAGAACTGAACTCATCATGTTTCCCCAGACACCTTGGCTTCTTTCTAGTCTCTCCGTCTCAGCCAATGGCATCGGCTGCACCCACTGGGCTGATCCACCTGAAACCGGGGAGTCCCCCCTGCCTCCTCTTCCTCCCCTGCCCACATGTTCCACCAGAAACTCGCCAGACCCTCTCAAGACTGCCAGCCCAGTCTCCCCGTTCTGTCCACATTTGTCCCTTCCTTCACTCCGGTCCAGCTCAGGTCACCATCGCCTCCCCCGGATTCCCGCAACAGCCTCCTCATGAGGGTCCCGCCCATGCCCCACTTCCTTCCAACCCATTGTCTACCGTGTTCACGGTGATCTTTCCAGGATACAAATGGGGTCGGTGTCCCACCTCCACTCCTACTCAAAACCTACCCTGAGAAGGACGTTCAAACTCCCTAAAATGGCCCACACCAGGGCAGCCTGTTCACAACTGAATTAGCAAACTCGTGAGGAGTTTGGGGGAAGCAGAATCCTTGGCGCTGGGCTTCCAGTTCTCCTCCTCCCTGCGTGCCCAGAGGGATTCCGCCTTTGTCCCTCCGTCCCTGCCTGTCTCACCATCCTCCCAGGCCAGCTCTTGGGGGCTCGGTGTGTGGAGGCCCAGGAGGAAGGCGGCAGCAGGACGGCCTGGGGGCCTTGCTCTCTCTCCTTGGTCTACTTCTTAGTACAGCATTGTCCGCACACAGCCCCACTCTGCGCGGCAAGGTGCTTTACATTTTTCCTTTTAGTTTACCCTTATGATCACCTGCCAGGTAGGTTTGGTTCTTACTGCCATTTTACAAATAAGAAAAAAAGGCTCAGAGACCTTTAAAGACTTGCCCCAAATCCCTCCATCAGCATAAAGTGGGCCTAAATTCAAGTCTGCATCTAAAACAATTCCTCTCTTCCGCTCTCTCACGCTCACTGATTCCCATTTCCGAGACGTGCCCTTTCTGCTCCTTTTGCTCGGTTTCACCAACCCCACTTCCTTCTGCATTTCTGCTTCTGTGCAAGGGAAGTGTTTCTTCTGGCTTCCTCTCTCCGCGCTCCCACGATCCCCTCCACCTGCTCTGTGCTCCGCAGGGCTGATGGGACAGCTATTCGCAAGAAGAAATGGATCTTCTTCTTTGAAAATATAATTAACTTTTTGAACAAGTAATTTCTATAAATGGCTCAAAAATTAAACATACAGAAAGACATAGAGGGAAAATGTAATTCCTGCTGTGATCACCCATCTTTTTGCTTCGTTCTTCTCTTCCTACCAATTAAGCACTTCTATTATTTTCTTGTTAATTGTCCGGAGATTCTCTATGTGGTACAAGTAGAAGTATCTATTCTTATACCGCTCAATTTTTATGCAGAATTTTGCATGCTGTTAGTCCATATGCAATTCTGCACTTTGCTTTTTCCACTTAACAGTAATATATATTGGAACTCATCCATTATCAGGACATAGGAAGTTCCCTCATTCTTTATTATAGCTGCACAGCCGTTCAATGAATATATTCTATGATTTATTTAGTCAGTTTTCCAGTGATGGAATTTGGCTAGTTTCCATTCTTTGGCTATTACAAAAAATGCCGCAAGGAATAACCTTGAATATACTTCATTTTGTACATGTGGAATAAATATGTCTCAAAGGAAATGTTTGATAGATAGTACAAAATACCTATCGTTATTTGTCTAATATCATATATTGTCAAATATCCATTCCCTCTAGCAGTTCCTGAGAGTGTTTGTCCAACAGTTTATGTTGTCAAACTTTGAGATTTTTACCAATCTTAAGAATAGTGGTATTTTACTGTAGTTTTAAGGTACATTTTGTTCACTTGTAATGGAGACCATCATCTGTTCATATTTTTAAAGCCATCTGTATTTCCTTTAATGTTAATTGTTCATACTCTTTGCTCTTTTTCAGGGGGTGGTGCTTCTGGCTTTGTTGTTGACATTTCAGAGCTTTTTCTGTATTAAGGAGAGTAGTGCTTTGTGATAGGAATCATATAAATATTTTTCCTAACTTTGTCATTTGTTTTTTGTTGATAATACGTTGTGCCAGGCAAAAGGTGGCACACCTTTTCTAAAAATTAACAGTCAGGCATGGTGGTTCATGCTTGTAATCCCAGCACTTTGGAAGGTCAAGGTGGGAGGATGACTTCAAGCCAGGAGTTCAAGACAAGGTTGGGCAACACAGACCCACCTTTACAAAAAATTTAAAAATTAGTCAGGCCTGGAGGCATGTATCTGCAGTCCCAGGTACTCAGGAGGCTGAGGCAGGAGAGTCACTTGAGCCCAGGAGTTCAAGGCTGCAGTGAGCAATGATTGTGCTGCTGCACTTCAGCCTTGGCCACAGAATAAGACCTTGTCTCAAATAAAATAAACATACAGTAAAACTCACTTTTTTTGGTACACAGTTCTAGTAATTTTATCACATGTATGATTGTGTAACCACCACTGCAATGAGGAGACAGAACTGTTACATCACCCCCAAAAAACTCCTTGGTACTATCTGTTTATGGTCATGCCTTCTCCTCTACCCCTCCAGGGATCACTGATATGTTTTCATTCACTATACATTTTTCTTTTCAAGCATTTCTTATAAATGGAATCATATAATATGTAGCCTTTGAGACTGGTTTTTATCACTCAGCGTAATGTCTTTGAGATTCATCTCAGGTATTGCTACATTGACATTAACAGCTTGTTCCTTCTTACCACTGAGTAGTAGTCTGTTGTATGGATGTACCACAGTTGGTTTGTCCATTCACTATTGAAGGACATTTGAATAGTTTCCAGTTTTTGGCAATTACGAATAGAACTGTATAAACTTCCATGGGTAGGTTTTTGTATGAATGTACAGTAAATACCTAAGAGTGGGATAAAGTCAAACGTACCTATAAAGTATGTTTGGCAGGATGCCAAAAGCATAATTCATAAAAGAAGAAATGAATAACTAGATGTCATCAACAATATACAACCCTTTGCTTAACCCAAGTTCATGAAGACTTTCTCCTGTGATTTCTTCTGAAAGATACATAGTTTTACATTTTACAAGTAGATCTAAGACCCATTTTGAGTTGATTTTTGTATAAGGTGTGAGAGTTGTGGCTCATTTTTTGCATATGTTCAATTGCTCAAAAACCATTTATTGAGAAGATTATCCTTTCTTCACTGAATTTTTTTTGCATTTTTCTCAAAAAATCAATTGGCCATATTTGTTTAGGTCGATTTCTGGGCTCTCTATTCTGTTCCATTGATCAATGTGCCTATCCCTTGCCAAACCACAGCCTTGATTACTGTAGCTTTATAAAAACCTTAAAAATTTAGTATGATTCTTCTGAATTTATTTTTTCAAAATAGCTTTGACTATTCTAGTTCCTTTGCCTTTCTATACAAAATTTAGAATCAAAACTTTATATGTACAAAACACCCTACATGGATTTTTAAAAGACTGCCTTATATCTTTACATCAATTTGGAGAGTATTGACATCTTTACTGTGTTGAGTCTCCTGATCTATAAACACAGTGTCTCTCCATTAATTCAGGTCTTCTTTAATTGATTTCAGCATTAAAGTTTTGTAGTTTTCAGTATACAGATCCTACGCATATTTTCTGAGGTTTATACCTAATCATTTCGAGTGAGCTACCATAAATAGTATATATATATATTTAAAGTTTTCAGTATACTTTTTACCGCTATGACATAGATACACAATTGATTTTTATGTTCACCTTGTATTCTGCAACCTGCTAAATGCATTTATCATATCTAGGAGGCATTTTGTTGATTCCCTGAGATTTTCTGTGTAGTCAATCATTTTGTCTACGCAAGGAAACAATTTGGATCCTTTTCCCATGTGGATGCGCTTGATTTCTACATCCTGCCTTATTGCACTGGGGAGGACTTCCAGTTGTGATGCTAAGTAAGATGCAGAAGCTTTTGTGGATTTTGTTTGTTTTTACTTTTGGGGGTTGCATTTATCAATCTATTCTTACTGAACTCTGGGTTTTGAGTAATGATAAAAAAGGATTTCCCACTGAAAGTTACTTTATAACTCTATGTTTTTTGGAAAAAGATGCTAGGGCAGCTTTTGTGAGATCTGGATAAGAAAGAAAAAGAGATTTGAAGAGGTATCAGTGTAGATTATGTATGTATTTTTGTGATGTCTGAGAATTGCAATATAAGAACTTGAGTTTTTTTTTTATTGATAGACTTTTTTCTTTAATCACACATCACTGAAACTGGATGGTGTGGGTGAGAGCTCTGTGTCATATTACCTCAAGGATACGAAAGGTATCCACACTCAATTTTAACAAGTGAGACTGTTTACTAATGTGAAGTAGGACATAAAATTCAAACGGTGTGGCAAATTTCAGTATGATTTCAAGGATGATCAACAAACATACAAAAAGATGCTCAATCTTATTAGACATCACGAAAATGCAGATTAAAGCTCTAATGCAACACTATTACATACTCAACACAATGGCTAAAATGGAAAAAGACAAACATATACTGAGAATTAGGATATGGAAAAACCAGAATATTCACACACTGTTCTTGTCCATGTTAATTGGTAAATGACTTTGAAAAATTGGTAATTCTACCAAATGTTATCATACATATCTCATGACCCACCAATTATAGTCTTAGGTAGATGTTCTAGATGAACACATACATATGTTTGAAAAAGATAGGCACAAGAATATTCATAACAGCACTATGGGAATAGCCCAAATATGAAGCTACCCAACTCTCCATCCCCAGTAGAGTGGACAAAGAAATTATAGTGCATTTACATTGCTGTATACAAAACTATGTAAGTCAAGAATGAACAAGCTGTAACTACATGCAATATGTGTTTGTTACATACATTGTGTTTATAATGTTGAGTGAAAGAACCTAGACACAGAAGAACGCATACTGCATGAGTCCATTTATATAAAGTTCAAAATTAAGCAAAGCTGTTCTATGGGATTAGAACTCAAGATATTAGATACCTGTTGGGGGGAAGAGTGACACAGAGCATGAGAAGGTTTCTGATAATGCTTGGTTTCTTCATATGAGTGCCATTACATGGATATGGTCAATTTGTGAAAATTTACCAATTGTGTGTACACTTACGATTCATGCACTTTTCTATATATATTTTACACAGGTTTTAAAAGTCAAGATGTTTTTATCTAGTAATTGTGATTGTTAACTGGTGGGGTAAGATACAACTGGCCTCAAAATTATACCACATGGGCCGGACGCGGTGGCTCACGCCTGTAATCCTAGCACTCTGCGAGGCCGAGGCAGGTGGATCGCTCAAAGTCAGGAGTTTGAGACCAGCCTGAGCAAGAGTGAGACCCAGTCTCTGCTAAAAACAGAAAGAAATTATCTGGACAACTAAAAATATATATATAGAAAAAATTAGCCGGGCATGGTGGCGCATGCCTGTAGTCCCAGCTACTTGGGAGGCTGAGGCAGGAGGATCGCTTGAGCCCAGGAGTTTGAGGTTACTGTGAGCTAGGCTGACACCACGGCACTCTCGCCAGGGCAACAGAGCCAGACTCTGTCTCAAAAAAAATAAAAAAAAAAATTATACCACATGATGCATTATTTTTTAATGCACTGTTGGATTCTATCTGCTAATGTTTTATTTAAGATTTTTGTGTTGATATTCATAAGTGAAATTGGTCTATAGTTTTTTTTCTTGGGGCATTCTTTCTCAAATACTGGGATCGATATTACACTTGTTTCATAAAACGGATGTGGAAATTTTTCTTCTTTTTCTATGTCTGAAATACTTTTTTTTTTGTTTTTTTTTGAGACAGAGTCTCGCTTTGTTGCCCGGGCTAGAGTGAGTGCCGTGGTGTCAGCCTAGCTTACAGAAACCTCAAACTCCTAGGCTCAAGCAATCCTTCTGCCTCAGCCTCCTGAGTAGCTGGGACCACAGGCATGTGTCACCATGCCCGGCTAATTTTTTTTTTTCTATATATATATATGTATATATTTTTAGTTGTCCAGATCATTTCTTTCTATTTTTTAGTAGAGACGGGGGTCTTGCTCTTGCTCAGGCTGGTCTCGAACTCCTGACCTTGAGCGATCCACCCACCTTGGCCTCCCAGAGTGCTAGGATTACAGGCGTGAGCCACCGCGCCCGGCCTATGTCTGAAATATTTTAAGTAACATTGAGATTTTCTGATCTATAAAGTAGGTGGAAGGTAAAATTCCCCTGTGAAATCTGGGCCTGATGTGTTTTTGAAGAAAGCTCTTTACTTGTTCTGTTTCCTCAATGGTAATTAGTCTGTTTCAACAGGTTTATTTTGGTCATGTTTTTCTTAAAATTATGCACTTCATCTGGGTTTTCAAATTTATTTGCAAGGGGTTGTGTATACTAGTGCCCAGGCTTTTATTTCCTCTATTTTATGCTTATTTCTAATTTTGTCCTTTTAAAAAAATTTTTTTGAGACAGGGTTTTGCTCTTTTGCCTGGGCTAGAGTGGAGTCATCATAGCTCACTGCAAATTCAAACTCCTGGGCTCAAGTGACCCTCTTGCCTCAGCCTCCCAGGTAGCTGGGACTACAGGCGCAGGTCACCATGCCCGGCTAATTTTTTTATTTTTTGTAGAAACAGGGTCTCTCTTGCTCTTGCTCGGGCTGGTCTTGAACTCCTGAGCTCAAGTGATCCTCCTGCCTCGGGGGCTCCCAGAGTGCTAGGATTACAGGCATGAGTCCCCGTGCCTGGCTATGTGTTTTATTTCTGTTCCTTGACATTTCTTGAGATTTTTCTTTGTGAACCAAAATGTCATTTTTTGTGCAGGTGTACTTGAAAAAGTGTATTCTCCATTATTAGGATTCGGGGTACGATATGTACAGCCTCCCTTATTGAATATGTTGTTTAGTTCTTCTACACTCTACTTTTGTCCACTTGATCTGGCTGTGCTAAGAGTGTTCAGGTCTACTTTCCTTAGTGCATTGCTGTCGATTTCCCACTTATCTCCCATAACGTCTGCTTTATGAAAGTGGTTGCTTTGTTAATGGAGCATGGATATTAACAATTCTTACATCATCGTAGGGAATTGTCAAGGTAACCTTACAAAGCATCCTTCTTTGTCTCTTTTAATGCTCTTTCTTCTGAATTCTAACTCACCAAAATGTCAGGATTGCAACCCTCTTTTCCTTTTATCTGTATTTGTTTTTGGTTTATCTTAACCCATTTAAAAGATTTTAACTCTTCTGAATGTTTTGCAGGCTGTGTCTCTGGCATACAGCAGCGTGTTACGGTTTGCTTCTTTAGCCAGTCTGAAAATCCATTGTTTCCTGGCAACCAGTGGCAGCCAAAACATCTAATGACAGTATGATACTCTTTTCTTAAAAGTGACTCGATTTTTTTTTTTTTGGCTTCAATATCTCACTTTCTTTTTTCTCTATCATCTAATCATTTTGCTAAAATATGCGACTTGGTGTTGGCTATTCTAGGTCAATTTCTCCAGCTACGATAGGTAGCATGGACTTTTAGTGTGATGCTCCACTTGTCTTTCATGGAAGGAGGGTTTTCTTTCTTAGATCACTGACTGTGTATCTTAGGCTAGTTACCTAATCACTATAAGCCTCTGTTTCTCTGTCTGAAAAAGGGAATAATGATATAACCTCCTTTACAGGACTGCTGTGACAATTAAAGATTGCCATATCTTATCTGAAAAACCTGCAATGCTGAGTCTGATAGTTAAGTGCTCAGTAAATATTAGCCAGTATGATAGAGAACTTTAATCTAGAAAATGTACCTTTCAGAGCATAATTGATCTGTTTAGTATTAGAAGAATAAATAACACCTCAACCCACTTGTTGCTAGTAATATCCTTTCCTCGGATAATAACCAATAGGACACATACTAACAATTTTGCTTTTTGAATTTTTTCCTTAACAGTTTTCAAGGCAATTACATATATATCATATTCATTCGTTTTACTTAAGAACTAACAGGTAGGCAGTGGTTTTTAAATAAGCATTTAAAATAAAATTTCTGAATATAAAATTCATAGATGTTCATTGAAGAAACTTTGGACATTTTAGAAAATCATTTTTAAAAAAGTAAAAATCTTATAATCCTAACACCCCAACGAAAGGCATTCTCATAATCGTGCCCCCCCAACTTTCTTACTATGCATTTAAGAATCAAAGTTGTGATTCAACTTTATATGCAATCTTGTGTCCTGGTTCTTAAACCTAATGTAATGAAAATAATCACTTATCTTGAGTCCGGTCTCAGCACAGTATCCCATCCACCAAATTCACATATGTGAATCTAAAAAGCCTGGGGAAATAATGTATAATAAAACTTTACTCAATATCTCTTAAGGAGGTTGGGATGGGGAGATATTGAAGCAGATGTAATGAGAATTCTGTGGAAAATTAGCATGAAGTGGATTTTTGGATGTTTGATGTGTTTTCAGGAGTAATGCTCCCCTCAGAGAATCCCTAAAGATGGTGATGAGGCGACTGTTCTCTTATTTGCTTTTCCTTAGCCTTCTGTGCTAGTCGTCCACCAACACCCATTCTTTCCTTATTTGATGTAAACAGGATTCTGGGTGTGGCATAATGGTGGCTCTACTGAAGACTGCATTTCCCAGACCCCTTTGCACAAATGCATCATTGAGACCAAATTCTGGCTGAGAGGGTGTGCATGGGCCTGATGTGGGTAACTTCCAGACTCTGGCCCTAGAGGGAAGGGCTGTTTCCTTTTCGTCCCATTTCATCTCGGGCTATGAGATGGAAGCCTTGCTGAGGACAGCACGGCCGCAGAATGGAAGGAAGTTGGGTCTCTGATGATACTGGGATTCTCTGCCAACCTGCCTGGATGCCTCCGCAAGACAATGAAACTTCCATCTTGTTCAATAGAAGTTTCTCTGCTAGAGCAACCAAATCTAAATCCTACCTAATACACTTTCCCAGGCACATTTATACTCGGTTCTCATCGGCTTTCCACCTGTTCCGTCCTTTGCCCCACTCGCCTGGCATCTCTGCGAGTGTCTTATCACACTGGTAACTGGTACCACGCTGCTGCCAGCCTTCTCCCCCCAGGCCCATCTGCTCCCACTCCTGTCCAGGTCTGGGCATGGAGATCCTTTCCTTCCACCTTTTTGCCTCTAACCCCACAAGGCAGGAGAGCCCTCTAAGCATTTTATTAAAAATGATTCAAAACCTTAAAGAAATAATACTTTAATCACTGAAAATATTCCATTCTAGAATTTTAAAATCAAACTCTATTATTGGCTACTTAGGTGATTTCCAAATATTTGCCATTTTAAAAAGTAATAAGGCAATGGGAAGAAAATGGGCTGAGGGAGGTAGATGGGAGTCTGACTCCTGTTCCTGTCCCTTACTATCTGTGTGATTTTGGACAAGGCATTTTTCCTCTCTGGCCTTCACTTTTCTTCTTCGTAAAATAAACACTGTGACACCCATCTCTCGGATTTGATATGAAGATGAGAGGCAAGGACAGTAATCAGCCAGCACAGCACCATTCACGCATAGCAGGCTCACCAAAGGGCTAATCATGTATTTTTGTACATAATGCTGTTTCTACATACCAGATTTTTCTTTTCTTTCTTTTAAGACACAGGGTCTCAAGCTGTCACACAGGCTGGAGCACAGTGGCACAAGTATAGCTCAGTGTAACCTCGAACTCCTGGGCTCAAAGCCAGCCTCCTTCCTCCACCTCGAAGCTTCTTTTATAACCCTGTTGTTTCATTGTCACCTGTCCTTCCCTCAGTAAACTTCATGCACAATAAAGGAGGGGGTGTGGCGAAAAGCCATCAGCTTTGGGGACTTAGGAGGCCTGGGATTTCTGCTCAGCCTTTGTCACCTACTCTTCATGTTATCTTGGCAGAAAAGTCAACTTTATCTGGGCCGCAGTTAACTTCCCTGTGAAGTGAGAACTCTGAATGATACCTAAGGTCACTTCTTGTTTAAAGTTCGATGCGAAGCAGCGTGATGTGGACAAATCTAAGGAATCAAGACTGAAATTGCTCTTCCTAGATGTCCTCTATTAAATACTATGCCACAGCTGAATGACCTGTTGCAAATGTACGTACATTTGTTCATTTTCTTTCAAAATATCTTCATGCACCAAAAGGATTCCTCATGAATGCACCATCCCATCCATATTCGTTAGAAGGTGGTGTTAGCCGGGCACGGTGGTGCAAGCCTGTAATCCTAGCACTCTGGGAGGACAAAGTGGGAGGATCACTTGCAGTCAGGAGTTCGAGACCAGCCTGAGCAACAGTGAGACCCCGTCTCTACTAAAAATAGGAAAAATTGACTGGGCATGGTGGCACACACCTGTAGTCCCATCTACTTGGGAGGCTGAGGCAGGAGGATCACTAGAGCCCAGGACTCTGAGGTTGCAATGAGCTATGATGACACCACTGCACTCTAGCTGGAGCAACAGAGCCAGACTCTGTTTAAAAAAAAAAAACAAAAAAAAAAACAGAAAACCCAAGAATGTGGTGTTGAGCATTGAAGTTGGATCTACTCAAGAGTTTTATGTATCAGAAAAATATGTGTTTGTACGGTGAAGGGCTAGAGGGAAATGAAGAGATGAGAACCACTTGATGCGGGGCGGTAGTATAAGAGTAGAATTTGTCTTTTCAATTATCCTTAATGTTGTTTATGCAATAGCAACATCAACAACAACAATCATGCTTCTAAAGATGCTGGCGGTGAATTCTGGCTTTGAGAACTTTGCTTTGAGGACTTTGAAAGAGGGAAGTCTTATTCGTTTTTTAAAGAACATTTTCAAAATCCTGTTTAGTTTGAGTCATAGCGAGGAAACATAGTAGATGGTAGCCACCCATGAGGGGAGTCTCTGAAATTGGCCGGAATCTACAAATAGGCAGATTTCTGCACACAGCGTATTTAATTATTCACTGCACACACAAGTTTTTGAGACGTAGTGGCAGGGAATCACCCCAGCCCTCTGTTTCAGGATACACATATTCCAACATTTCTCTCACCCCAATCTCTCTCTCTTGGCACCTGCTTGAAACTGGAGGCCCTGCCTCAGCTGCCTTGCCCTCCCGCCTCTTCCTTATTACTCTGAAAGCAGAGGGCGACCTTTGGATCATAGGTCTCAACCACGGGTGATTTCATCCCCCTCCCTCCCACCCCGCCAAGGCAAAGATTTTTGGTTGATATAAACAAGGAAGGTGTTTGCTATCGGCATCTAGTGGGTAGAGGCCAGGGATGCTGTTAGACACCCTGCATTGCACAAGACAGCCCCCACAACAAGCACCTATCCAGCCCCAAGTGTCAACAGTAACAAAACCATACTTTAGAGATAAGAGAAGCAAAGACAGGGTGGAGGCTTCAGACTCTAGTCCCTTGAGGCAGGCTGCTGTTGACAAAGGACATAGAACTGTAAGCAAGGGGCAGGGGCTAGCCCTGCACTTCCGCCCTGGTGACAGCAGCACCCCCTGGAAAGCCGGTGCCCTCAAGCTCTGCCTGAATGAAGCCTGGCCTCGCTGGAATGTGCTCCACCTGTGGACACAGGGAGTTGGACTTTGTCCCAAAACCGTGCCGTGACTTACATTCCTACCCTCACAGACGTCTTCGTGCCAATCGTGTCAATCGCCCTTTCTATAAATCCAGTTTCTCACTGCAGCCAGCTCCCTGCAAAACCGGTTTCTCAAGCTTCCATCCCCAGAGACATGTTTGCACAGCCACTTCCAAATCTCCTCTTCCTTGATTACACGAACTCAGAGGCGATAGAGGACATTCTAGGAAAGGAGGCCAAGTACTAGATGAAGGGGAATTGGCAGCAATGGCTAAGAAGGGAAGCTATCAGAGATGATCACAAACAGCCAGATTATAATGAGAAAGTGCAACTAAAATTGGCAAACTCCACCCAAAGGAGGATGATGGAGGAATGTTTTTGTGAGTTTAATCCTGAGGGTTGCCTTGGAGCAATGAACAGGGAAAGAGGAAGAGAAAGGAATTGGTCAGAGACCCAGGAATCAGAGAGGAAAAGGGTTTCTGTACAGGATCAAATAGTATCTGTCTTTCAACAGTGGAGAATGGGAACTTATTCATGGACCACGGCTTGGCAAAAATACTTCTTACAGCATCTGGCTTCTTTTACTTTAATTTTGTATTCCCTGTGCAAACTCTGATCTCAATGTGTTTTTTCAAGGTCATGTGTTTCTGTTGACCTGCTAAAATGAAGACTTGACTGCTTTTATTGTAAATGTATTAGCGAGTATTTCGGTTTTGTTGAGTCCTGCCCATGTAAAAGGCCTATTCACCCTTGAGTAAGTCTGAATTGCAGGGTCTGAAACGCGAGGGATTCTGGAAACAGACCTGGAGGCCTTTGGCAACCTCCATGGCAACAAGATGAGGGGCTGTGTTGCTTCTGGGAGAGTCTTTCAGAAACAAGGTATTAAAAATGCTTTTCAGCATGAGTGAGACTGTGTATGCAGATTTGCACACATAGAGTCATGCTCCCTAAAGCCAAAGCCCTTAGCCAACCCCTAGCGGTTGACAACACTTATGGAGAGAAGATGTGAGGCCTCAGAAACATCGTCTCTCCCTCTCCCATGGAAGGATTCTGTCCTCCCACTAGTCCAGCTGAGCACGCAATCTCATCAATTAAGCAAGACAATGGGGTACCTGGTTCGGGAAAAGAGCCTTTTAAATCATAGCAGTGAGACAGGCAGCTGAACCTGAGCATGTCAGTACACATAAAAGGTTTTCCAGGGTAAAACAGATTAAAAGAGATTTTCAAAAGCAGAATCTCTTGAGCAATCGTCAAGGCCAATGTGATTAAGGGGGTGGGGCCTGGGCCTCTCCCAGTCCTGCAAGGCGGAGCCTCCTTAACTTCTGTGCCAATTGCCTCACCCAAGTCCCTGCCCTGGTGGTGTGAGCCTTCTTTTTCCAGCTCCTCCACCCACCGGCTTCTGGAATTGCTCTAGTCTCAAACCTTTTGCTCCAGACTGTGCCTTTGCTGGGGGGATTGAGCCCGCTTAGCCCCTGGGTCCAGTTCTCCACTTTGCTTAATCACACCCAGACTGGCCTAGAGAAACAGATGGGACCAGAGGTTCCACCAGAGGGAAGTGACTGTGAATCCCTTTCATGGAATGTTGTGTTTCTTCCCCCAGACCCCACACCCTTTATCTGAGATCAACACAACCAGAGCAGGAGTTTGAGCTGGTTCAGCTGGGAAAATACCATTCGTTCCGCGACAATAGCAAGATGTCCGGAAGCCCTGCAGAGGCCAAGTTA